>JABASD010000824.1:0-56473 GCA_019776165.1 Pogonognathellus flavescens | reverse complement strand
TTTGGGTTTAGGAGACCCAATTACACCAGATAAAAGTTTTAACCGAAACCGCACAGAATGTTTTTAATACGACTAATGTGTATCGCCTTGCGATGAGAGATTGTGAATTTTGAATAGCATTAAGTAAATAATGGCTGTAGAATGTCATGACAAGGAAAAGCAATGGAAGAGTACACTGAAGCATTATATGCCAGACGATAGGGTGCTCATATCATATAAATAGATGGAAAGTGAAATATATACTGTAGAATGCCTTACAAAGTATTCATATTATTATTGTACCTGGACAGCAGAATAGTTGGTGTATTTATGTGACGTGAAGAAAGTGCCTTTGATTTGACATCCATTAGGGTTTTGTCGAACTCCATTGAAGACTTCAGCGTACAGATCTACGTTATCCACGTTTATGGCTCCATTGAAAGTTATTACGACCATTTGTGGCACCTAAATACACATATCCACTTTCTCACATTATCAATTCCATATAACACAACCATAAGAATTCTTACTGCTATATAAACATACTTTGTACCCAACACAATCACATGTATTCATCATAGTCATAATTTTATTGTTCTGTATAGATCTACGCGTGCTAGGCTCATGCATTCACTATTTTAGTAACGATTAACCATACACTTACTACCTACTACCTCATACTATAAAATCTCAATTTCTATTCCTCTGAAGATATCACATTACAAGGAAAATTACCATTGCAAGCAACATTCTACCTCTATTTCATTGTTTACAATGTAGTGGTAACGTTAATATAGTTTCTAGTAGTAGCTTTATAACTGCTACCCCATATGATCACTTCATGTGTAACACTACTGACTACTGTAGGTGTCTATTGTTTACCCCAATAATAATGCAAAATGATCTGTATCCAATACATACAATTATATACAGGTAGTTTATACGATCTCAGTCAGTTCGATTTAACATGCACAAGTTGTATAACATGTCATAATGTAAGCTGTCGTTGTTATAACCATAATAATATCCCTATATAGAGATAGCACGCTTGTACTACGAATACTGCTACTTACTGTAATCTCTTGCGTGATACAACATAATAAAATAAGCCAATCTCGCAGAGGCATATTGTCTAACCACTTCTTGCCTGTGTGTCTTTGTAGTTATGCTGCCTATGGAGTGTAGCGACCTAAAGAAATAAGAAACCAGATAAAACTAGCAATCATGAGGTGCATACTATCCATTCTATAGTGCCATTACCTCCTTTACAACTCACTTTGACTGTAGAACTCTGCCAAAATTCCTTTTATGTTGCAATTCTATTATATTTTAGCTATTTGATTCAATTCATCTCTGCTTGTTACATTTCATTAGGTGGTTGACTAACTATATACGCAGTCAAAGACAAGAGGCACGAAAAGAGAAAGAGACACGAAATCTATAGCAAACTGGAAATACCCAGTCAATTCCATATAATAGCACTAAAGCAACTCCGCCACTTTAGCATTCAAGTAACAATACATTTAACTTGGTCACGTTACATTAAATTATTTCTCTTATGTATTTCTCCTATACCTACTGCTAACGTACCTACCTAGTGTAGTATATAGTAATAATATCAATATAGTAATATGTATCAAGATATGCTCATACACTTTTCTTCTTCAGATCGTCATTTTTAACACCTAAATCTCCAATATTCACATAATCTGACGCATTTAATATAAAGAACCCCAGAATAGTGAAGTAAATAGTACCTTACGCACTCCTTGGCTATACTTAGTACACATTATTTTAAATTATTATAGGAAAAAACAGTAGCTGCAGACAGAGACTATTGTATTTGGACTGCAGAGCTTTGTATTTTGGGATTGTCTTATGTAGAAGTAGTTTTAGTGAGTTATAAAGATTTTGATGGTATATAGATTCCATTGTGGTAGTATTTAGTTGTTTATAGGAGTAGAAAGTGTACTGTGGCACAGAAGAGATGTGAACGCTGCTTAAAGGCTCTGTGCTCTTTCTTCTCAACATAAATGTCTCAAGAAGACTTTAAACCTTTTCTTAAGAGTTTGCACTTGAGAATTTAGCTTATCGTTAGTTGCAGGCAGACACCGCTGCTCCAGCAATATCCCGACTCTCTAAACTCTCCCACCAAACCGCAATGAACTCTTTTCTGTATCTAATGTAAAACCAAGACAAGCTACATGCTCTATTTATGTGCGAAGTAAAGAGTAGGGAATCTAAGGCGGTTTTGAGACGAAGATAGTTTCAGGTAGGTAATGTAATGCAAGCTGGTGTGTAGTAGACACTTAATCTCTCTCATCATCATAATATTATCTACGATAACTACGCTGGTGGTGGTGGTGCTGCTGCGGATACTTCTACATTCTACAACCTAATAGTAAAATCTAACCTGAAATGGCTTTGTATTATTACTGAGTTCTATGTAGAAGTGGAATAACTGACTAGACTTGCCAGAAACAGTATTTACGGCACGATTCTAGGATGCTACGCATTTTAGGCGTTAGAACTAACAATAATAAGACAAGAAGAACTCACGTAAAGTAAGCATGTAAAATGCCTTTGAAGTAGATTGTGTGCTTTGATGCGTTTCCAGCGTAATCGCTCGTTTCATTTCACCCGGTCGTAAGGAAATACGCATCAACCGTCAAATTCTTGTAGAATATTGATCATAAACTTTTAAACGCATAACCCTTTTTACTCTTTGTCTTATTATTATTTTCAGAGATAACTTCATATTCTCTTCCTTTGAATATTTTACGCATCCTCGTCTCCTGTAGTACATTCTTTAGAACCTACGCAGCTTTAATAATACCTATTATCATGATAACATTAATTTTAGTGCTTTTAGCTACTTACTTCAAAAATGTTTATCAACAATTAGTAATTGCCTCAATTTTAATTATAATTACCTAATTAACTTTACCTATTTAATCTATTTAATCTTCTCTTCCGTGATTATGATAATAATTTCTGTAAGTACAATCTAAGAAATGATATTAAAATGCGGTTGATATTTATACTCCAATTTTAGTATGAACGGTCTTTGTAGTTGTTCTAGGCATTGATACGGTTGGATGAAGGTGCTGTTTTAGGTAGCAGTTGCTAAAAATAAAGGATTTTTGTTGAACAACAAATAGAGTTAGTTGTTGAACGGGACTGTTTGTACGCGTAGCAGATAGACCTGATCAGATTTGCACATCGCACGAACAACCATACATGTTTGTTTGTTTGATGTTGGTTCTATAGGAGTAGAATGCCGTAGCCTTTACTCGTCTTCTATATATCTGGCCTACAGATAGAGAGGAATAGGACGAGACTGCTTGTTCTGTTAACGGAGATTCAACCTCTGACTCGTCTCTCATTTATTTACTTTAACGCATGGTCTACCTTTTCTAGCAAACTAGTAGATATTTTGTTTCTCTTTGTCATATTACAGTCAATTCCAGCGTAGTCATGAACCTACATTTTGCATAAAGAGATTTGCCACATAACCATATAAAACTACACTAATAGCACGTAAGAGTCATCCTGTATATTATCCAGAGTATACTAAGTCGTGTAATAGTAGTAAGAGCAGCAGTAGTAGTAATACCAACAATAAGTAGTCAATAAGCTACCCGCTACTCTCTGTTCTGTACTCAGTGCATAGTTTATTTGTTTTTGGGCAATTTAATTCGATCTAATGGGCTACGTGTACTGCATTAGCATCAGATTCATGATGCATCCCAAGTGAGTAAACAGAGAAGGTGAGCTAAGCTAAGCTGAAGTAACTCGACTACAGCCACTTCCAACGCTCTACATTTTATACTATTGGTTTCCTTTCGCTAATGTTGTGTTAGTAGACTACTTTTGGTTTGTTTGTAGCTACCAGCATCACCGGAATGAATCCAAGATGTTACACTTGTAAATATAGTCCTAAAGTCTCATCCCTTATACTTCATCCACGATATACGGAATTTATAGCAAAGGTAAAACTATTTTCTAAATCTTGTTTTCTAGGTCGACAAATAAAACTGACATGACCTCATGACAATATATAAAGTTCCTTGTACACGCAACTAATAATTCGGATCACAATAGGTATAAAAACTACAATAAATGTTTAGAATTATTACTACCTTACCTACGAACTATAAAAACACGCATAGATACTTATACAGAACGTATTATAGTTATGTAATGACATTGTAAATATTTGCGTATGCAACAAATTGACTACAAACTAGAGACATTTTGTATTTATAAGTAAATAATACAAAGTAGTATAACCAAAAGACGGATTAGCAATTCTTGGTTTACATACCGAATTGGGTTCCAAAGCTCCTGGGATTCTGGTTCCATCAGCAGAGCAGAAGCAATCCGGAAGAACACATTGAGTTGGGTCACATTCGGGAGCGCGGTTCGGGTCCGTTTCAACAGCTAATGGAATAATTGCTGGTTATTTCATTTGCATGTACTCATTTATGAGAGATTTCATGTGCAAGGGCTTAGTTAGTTCTGCTAATAGGGTGTTGCGTAAGCATTGACCACGAAAATCCCCAGTTACATACAGACTACAGATAGATACTTACCACTGCTGGTGAGAAGGACAGACATATAATTTATAGCGAAAGTGAAGCATGAATGAGATTTCGTAGAAGTAGCAATGCTTATGTTGGGGTACTTCAATGCTATTAGTGTTTCGTAGCCTCATCGGCTTTCAAAGAGAAATCGTAAGCTTAAAGAGAGACACACACAGAGAGAGTCAAAAATATTGGAAGCTTTTGACTCTTTGCCATGTCATATCATATCATTAGTTTCATTAGGTATAAAGTAAAGATAGAAAACGCTTGAACAAACAAAGATGAAATGAAATTGAAAGAATCTGTTTTGACTTTTAATTCACAGAATGCATTCACATGGGCATTGAAATGAAAATATTCCATTTTCAGTTAAACCAATATTTTTACATACTTGCACACATATGTGCTGAAATCTGAAACGATTCTGCCTTAGTATATAAGGAATCCATGGTAAATGCATTCTGTATAAACACAGATACCGCACATGTTCTGTGTACTGTATCAGTTTGGAGTGTACATGTATTTATCAGTATGAAGTTGTAAAATAGAAATAGTTAGGTCGATTTACTATTGGTATGTATCAGCCTTCTTTGTTGAGACTTGGTTTAGTGGATATAACAGTAATAGAGTAGAATATGATGACACGAGTGAAGTGAAGGCAATGCAGAGCAAGGCAAGGAAGAGCAAGGGCACTGTGTGTGTGCGGATTGTATCAAGAAGAAGGAGACGGAAGCTTAAAGAGCGTATGGATGGATAGACTGGAGAGAGACGAGAGTGCTGTGTTAGTTTGCTAGTGGATTGAATGGGATTGAATGTGAGATGAAATGTTATTAGAGCGTTCGGTGAAGTGGAGCAAATAGGAGATAAGAGAAGGACTCAGTTCAGCTGAAAGGTGACTGTGTAGGGCAAAGCTAAGAAAAGAATAAGAAAACCACGGCTGCTGTTCTGTAGTGTAGCAGTGTTGTATCTGTACTGTCCTGTATTTTCTTACAAGGAAGATTCGATTGGAAAAGGGTTATTATTATGCCTTAGAAGTAGAAGAACATACGCAACACAAGTCGGCACGAGGGTTTCCTCTAGGTACATATGAAGTTCAGCTTAACCAACGCGTAAAGTTCATCGTTCTTTGCTAAAGTTGAGATGAGACGAATTTGATTCAAGTGTCTGTCTTGTAGATACTCCCAACGTTAAAATTGTTTTATAAGAGAATGCACTCGTTATACGAGTAGTTTAGCAAGAATTATGTAATACAGAGAGCGGAGGAACTTAAGAAAGAAGGTTTATATGTAAAAGTCTGAGCAAGGAAGAAATCTTTGGAAGCGACCGAAGGAATGAGTAAAACAAACCCGCAAGTAAAGTTATAATGGAGAGAAATAGAGATATTATATAGGTTTGCGTAAAGAAGTGAAGGTAGCTATGAGAGAGAAAAACGGGAAAATTGGTAACTTACTGCAGGCATTTTCGTCGGAGCCGTCAGAACAGTCGGTTTTATCATCACAGAACAAAGCCTTGTCAATGCACTCTCCGTTTCCACACTGCAGTTTTCCATCCGGGCAGACAGGCTCATCCGTCACCAGGTTTGGCAGCACCTTTCGTGGCTCTGTCAACCAAAGTAAACGGAGAATAAAATATTGTTCAATCGGGATGTGATTATGTGATGTAGCACAGAGTCAAGTCGAAGTAAAAGGGAAAATTCGTCGAGAGAAGCCTAAAGCTACATTTTTCAAACGTGAATATTATTATTCCTGCCGATCCTTGCTCACGTATTTAGGAACATTATTTTATGTCTTTTCTAGTATAAAATGTGAACTGGAGATGTACAAATAGCGTAATATATTGAATCCTGAAAACCAGAAATATTGAACTAAAGTTGCAAAACTTTGAGCAAGGAAAACAATATTACAATTTATCTGTGTGCATGAACGTAGACGATGTGAGAGAGAGAAGTATCACAGCATCACGTAAAAGTATGCATTACACAAAGTATTGTAATAATAGAATATGGATAGAGACTGAACTTGAATGCAGATTTCAGTTATATTATATTGATGCCTTCTTCTCTGTCTGCACTGCAATGCACAGTTCGGCTTTGCAGATTTTTGCATAGTGCCCCTCTAACATTTATCTACGTACAGAAGGCCAAGATATTTCTCTCTCTTATTGTTATTACAGTACCAAAGTGGGAAATGTTCATAAAAGTTACAAGCGATAAAATCAATTTTTCATATCGTAAAAATATATCTACGTTGTAGGATTTCATGCTTACTTATTTTTCCTAACCTACACCGAGAACCGCTATTACGTATCAATGAAAATAAATCACGGTGATTGTCAATACCATAATATGTACAATTAGAATTGCACAGTTGCAAATGTAAGTTTCAGGGTATATACTTTTTTAATACGAACAAAAGGCAAGAGAAGATCTGTTTAAAATGTGTTAAATTCTAATAGAATATTCCTAAAAGTTGCGTGTATGACGCTTAAAGTGATAATACCATTTTTATGAGATCTTTGAATTTTTATAGATTTATTTTAATAGATTCACTAATTGAAGTAAAGAACTGGAGAAGAAATCTATTTACTGATATTGGTAATCTCAAATAGAGAAGAAGTATAAGGATTTGAACATCATTCGTTTCTTTAAAGCAAACACATTAGGAAGCCTATTTATGTGTAAAAATCTGATCAAAAGTTCAAATGTTTGATTTCTCGGAGCAAAGAATCTCAAAGAAGCCGGCAGTAAATAAAAAAGTAAATAAATCCTTTTTCATGAAAGCTTTCTGCCTGAGTATGTAATAAACATGCGAGCGAGCAGTAAAAAGACTTTACATAATACACTTAACTGTACCAATCTGGGTAAAAACATTTTCAAGACATAAACAAGGATCTTTTTCGCAGATGTTATATAATACCTATTTAATGTACCACAACTGATATGCTGAAGAATTATTCTCTATAATCTTTATAGTATGTGTGCTAGTTGTATGAAAACTGTAATTAATCCTTTTCCTTATTATTAGATTTTAGTATTATTTGTATGTGTAATATATGAAATTATTCTTACTCGTAATTAATCGCCAATATAAGTAAGTGTGGCCATTATCTACTTATTAATATCTATTAATAGCTTCTATTACAACTTTAATACACACAAACTTTATTTAACTTAGAAATGTGTGTATAGATTGTACTATGTGAACTATCGATTGCATTAATGGTTTATTTTATCGAAAACTTCTAGCTAGTAGTTCCTCTGTCTTTATAAAGCAATCAAATAGTAAAACTAATTTTTAATTTCATGCCTGAATGAATTGCAAGTATTACTCATGTCGTATGTCAGTTTTGTTTACAAGATAAATATCAATAGTTAATAGTTGGCGATTGAGATAGGATACTAAAAGCTGCATGATATGAGAATAACTTTATCCTTCTACTGCAAGTAAAGTGAGTGCCCATTTGTTTCGTGTACAAATACACAAGATTTACGACATAGTTCATGGAACTCTATATAAGTAAAATTGCAGGAATTTGTTTTGGACTTGTACTTGTAATAGCTGTAGCAAATGCTCTTGTCTTTAGTATTATATAACATAATGAGATTGAGTTTGGATTGCGAATTGTAGCAAGTCATGCTTCCTTGTATGTATAAATGTATCCTGCACATGTATCTGTCTGTATATTCCTAGAGATATGTTATCGTTAAAGGTTGTCCATAATGAATTCGAAAGACAAACGAGCAAAAAACTCAAGACTGACTTTCCAATTTATCGCAGTTGTTGACACGCCCTTTCCAGTCACAAGTCTGTTTGAAGATGTCGAAAGCCAAGCCATTAGGGCACTTGACCCCTGCAAGACGAATGCTGCCTGTTAGACCGGCTTTGTCACAGCGGACAACGTCACGGCAATCACCCTCTGTTGACAATCGAAAGTATTCCTCTTCGTTTCGGTCTTTACATAATTTCTCAATTTGCTTTGCGTTAGGATGCAGAGGGTTGGGATTGTCTTCCTGACTTGAGACTTGGTACGCTGCAACAGTCAGCACCAGCAGAATGGGGAGATTCAGACAAGTCATCTTCCCCTATTTGTAACAACTGCCAAAAACACAAAACATTTTACTCAATAATTTTTATTCTATGTATTTCTTAGTAAATTGCCAATATAAAATTTTGCATCTGTAAGTTAAATTCTACTGTAAGTGATTTTGCAGATAATTTCTGATCGTGGATTTAGTTTTGTATTATATTACAAGAGAACATCACAGTAGTGAAGTCTCAACAGCTTCTCTAAAGTTATTCTGTTTAATGAAGACAAAAATAATTTCGACTAAAAAGCTACTAATGCAAAGGGAATTCTCACGTTACACTTTCTGAATCACACAAAATACAATTAGGTACAAGAAACATTTGTATTTAAGATTTCTTAAGCTAATGTGCTGTAATTTAGGACATTAATAGTAATCTGACGAAAACTTTCGAAAATTAAAATGCAATCAAGTTGAAATAAAATTTACTTTACTATTTCTTTACAGCTTCTTATCTCATCATCGCACATATAGTACTTGAGAAAATAATGCAAAGGTCAAACTTAGCCTGATTCTTAGAAATTATCAACCCATTTTTGACTATTTAACTAAAGCACGCACATGGCGAATGATAAAATTGTCTCAGACGAAATAGAACAGTATTCTTACCTGAGTTGTAAACCAGACTAGAAGTTTCGGCCGCAAGGAGCTCAGCCGAAGAAGTTGGTTGCAAGGAACAAGGGTTGACGCAAAAATGCAATATGCAAATTAGGAACAAAAAAATGAAAATAAGGAACGAATGATAGGGAAACGGAAGAGAAGGGAAAAAAGAAAACTGTGAACAAACAAGAACAGAAAGGTAAGTAAGTAGGATGTGTGTTGTATCTGAGTGGTGTAACGTGTAACAGTTTCACAGATTCGACGTAACGTAACTCTGCTGACTAATAACAACTAATCTTTAATACAATGCAACAACGAGGTAACAATGAAACAACTTTTTCAACATCAACAGAGCAACAGCTTCGAATGTTTGGTAGTGTCTTGAGACAATAGAATGTGATTGCAGCTCTGTATGTAATCACTAATCAAATCAAAATGAAGAGTCAAGTCGTCTTTGGTCCAGTAGACGAACAGCTATCTGCTTGACCAAAGAATGTAATGTAATAGTAATGCAATACGAATTAGAATAATAATCTAATCTAATGAATAACAGGTTGAGAGCTGAAGTTTCACTTTCACATGCACTTCCTATTCCTTCTGTTCTACTGATAATAATATTTTAATATTATGCTGATGATTGCACTGCTATTGTAATAGAAATGCGTTTTCCTACCCACTAACAACTACTAATAGCTGTAGAGTAAATTCAAATCTGAAATCTACTCATTCCCTTCACTTATGGTAATAAGGAATGACCAGACAGGCCTGAACTCAACTGAAGGCTAATAAATTCCTACCTCTTTCTTATATACTCTCAACTTATTCTCAACTCTTCATGAACCTTTCATACTTATTTCATATGTAATGTACCTTACTACACAAATACAAGTACCTACACACTGCCCATGTACTTTATTGCTTTAAGAGAGCTTTGATCTATTCTTATTTCTGCTACTATACACACTCCTGTATAAATATTCCTTTAGTCCAAACACAGAAATCCGCATCAAACTGCTATATATATACAATTATCTTATTTTAGGCCAGTTCAAATTACTTACGTATTCTATACACTCTGTATACTGCTGCAAGAGAAATAGGAGGTAATTGTAGAAATGTAAAAGTCATGCTTCTGTTAAGTGTAAAATGATATAAGAGTATTTATATCTGTATGCATTCTTATAGGAACAACGCAGTAGCAATCATGAAACCAAACCTCAAAAATAAGATTGACTTGACTTTTAACAGAGCAGAGCTGTAAATTCAATTAGAAAAATTAGGCTACTATCTGCAATGTATTTCGTAGTATGTTACGCAGTTAGGATTTTTTCTGTTTGTTCAACTGGGAGTAAGTAGGAAACATGTTTGGTGAATTGTCAATTTGGTAATTTGTGTTTGGATTTTTATGCAGTTGGATCTTCCGATTGGATTGCAGGCCAATTAAATACTACTCGACAGGGTGAGACCTGAGACAAGGTGAATTGTAAGTCAATATATACAAATGTGATGGGTTATTAAAGCAAAAATGCAGTTGGTCCAATGACGCGAGTGGAAGTGCAACTTTTTCTTGATGGATTATTTTTTATAGCGATGTTGTCTTCTTGTTCTCGGGCGTAATTCACGATTTGAAACTGATGAGATTAAAAGACGAGCAGACTAGCCTGGAGTGTCCTATACTGAAACTATTACAAACAGGAGTCACACACGAAACTTAATCTTTTTTATACTGCAAGATTTTATTATTCGCTTTAGTAATAATGTAGTTTTGTTTAGTCAAAAGCGGTCACAGTAGTTTATAGTACGGATAGTATTCAAATGTACAGAAAATGTGGCTTTAAATATTTATGGAATACTGTGTTATGTGGTTAGTCTTGGATTGTGCTTGTAACCTCGTGCCTTAGTCAGATTTGGGAATCAGGTTGGTCTGGTCTTGCCTGCTTGATTGCTGATTCGAGTTGAGCCGTCGGAATTAAAATGAGATGTGCTTCAGGAATTAAATGTTAATTTATAGAGAATACAGAATGCTCAAACGTAACAACACGGGGATGAGAAGCTTCTTTAACTTAAATGAAGAAAATGCTTGCGAGTCTTTTAGCAGAGTGGAATGTTCTGTTCAGCTCTGTATTTTTACCTTGATCTTTTAAGTCTTTCGTGTTGTGGAGAATGTAATTGCTAAATTGAAAAGATGTACATATACCTCTGCGTTTTGCATTGTACCATTTAGGTATTTGATTCAGTTCAATTGAACTGTGACTCAAGCCTGTGTGTATATACAAATGCATACACACATAGACACTACAACAATATATATCTTATCTAACGTACAGGAATATGAACCAAGTATGGATATACTATACTCCTAATAGAATAGAACTACATATAAAATCATTTCTACACACAATGAGCTACAACATCCCTTTAACAAAATCACACCCAGATCAACCTAGTCAGAGTATACAAAGATGAATCTAAACTTACTACTATTATATATGCGCAATACAGTTACATTACACTACAAGAGATTGTACTAACGATTTTTTAGAATGGGAAACTGTGCAGACTAGGCATAATACAGATCTAGAAAAAATATAATAGAAATTTCTAATAGTCAAGAGACAGAGATAATAATAAGCAAAATAGTGCATTACATTACAACATTATGGTTGTGCACTACATGTGTAAACGGTAATGATCATTGTATCTCCGTATGTATGGCTTGTGAACATTGTAACAGTAGATTCATAGAAATAATAATAATGCAGAGGAAATGCAAAGAGAAATGTTCATCTGGCTGTACACGACGACTTTATCTTGAGTTCACACAAGGGATTTCTTTCTTTAGCAAGTGCATGCTTAATTTAATGATAATTACTGCAGTGCACAGAGCTACAGATATTTAAAGTGCTAAAAGAGCAAGCAACCTAAGTACTGCTCTAGTGAAAGATAATGTATGAGCGTTCTAAAAGTGGTCGTTGCATTTGTATCGAGCATGAGCCACACAGGCCTGAGAGATAGTTTACATAGTTCACACGCTAATTTACATGATAAGGATCGCATGTGCTAAAAGATTACAAGAAATTGACTTTTTGCTCAAAATGTGAAAATGTAATTCTGTGTAGATGAGGAATCAGATTGTGTTTAACAAGCAGAAGAGGGAATTGTAGAATAAACTCGATAAGATGTGATCTGTGAGACCTTTTGAGCTGTAAAGTCAAATCGGAGGGCACGAGTGTATCTTTAATTTCATAAATTAAACGAGAATGGTACACGACTAACGTTATCGTTGCGCTTTAACGCTTAAAAGAGGTGAACATTACTATCTGTCATCTGCAGTGGCTAAAAACTCACAGCAGGCCCAGTTTCCCTTACACAAAATAGCTACACCAAAGATCCACAACAGATCTGTACATCCGTGTACGACAGCAAAAGAATAGGCAGGACAGACTCTTCTACCTGTTGTTCAAGTGTTGTGTTTACGCTAGATGTAATTTGAGTTGAGTCTTGAGTGTCTCTATGCTTTTCGGCATGCCTTGCCCTCTTTAACAAGGCGAAAAGATGAAATGCAGCAAGATCATTGTCTCCAACGACACAGAATTGCCGAAATTGAATTACTATATCTAAGTGGTGCATTAAAGTTTTATTTTAGCAAAGTTTTATTAAATTTCTCTGTCTTTTTCTCTTTGGTCTAGTCTCCACTCTTAAAAATAATGACCCTGAACTGAAACGGAGCGAACTTGCACTCTAAATATATATCTTAATTCAATTTCACGTCAATTTAAACGCAAAGAGCCGTAGAGGAAGAAAAAGTTTAATCTTTACACTGAGCTCTACTCAGCTGTGTGCATGGATTCACGCACAAAGAATAAAATCATCCATTCTACACATTTTTGCACACTATAAGACTAATGACCAATTTTCCAGTAAATTGCAACAAGTAACCTGAAAAAGAGTCTTTTTATGAAGCATCACTACACATTACTAGATAAGGTACCTACCCACCTAAAGCTATGTATTCAGGTACCTAAGCATTATTTTCTATTTTCATTATTGCTATATTAACGCCACAGCATTCGTCGTGCACCGTGCAGAGTCTCACAATGAAGACTGTTTTTGTAATAAAACCATAGAGTATGTTCTTAAAAGATTTTCGTAGAAGATAACTTTATTTGCAATTTCACGAGTGCATGGTCATCCAATTCATCGTAATGAAACCCGACACGACACAACCCACTTTATGAATGAGGTGTCTCTCAAGTCTGAACAAATCCCTATATTTTCGTATCTGTGCATTTAGCATTGTCTGTTTTTATTACTTTTCCATGAGAATCAAGTTACAGTTTACAGATGGATCCCGTGAGATTTCGAATGGAAATGTGTATAGGAATTAGTCTCTGGTGATCACGATAAATTACACCCATTCATATCTGCGCATGCAAAAACGTTTAGTTTGTTTTATAGTTAACTACAGGAACTAAATGCAGCTTAAGTCTGTGGAGATATAAGAAGTAAGTACGTACAAACAAATAGCATGTTCTTGCAAACTTGTAATCTTCAGCAGGCAAACTTAATGTTATTGCTACCATTATGCATTACTTGTATTATTAGTAGACTAATGTGCTACAAAAACTAACGTTTCTTGCTAAATCAGTTAGGAGATTTTTCTGTGTTCTATTATGTTCGCAAATCTACCGCTATCTCTACAGAAGTATAGTGCTTGATCACATGAAACTATTTTTGTTGCTTGCACTCACTTATTATGAGATTGTTAGCAGTTTGCTCTACACCACCACTACCACTACCACCGTTTCAGCAGGCTTCTTTTTCTGTGTGAATAGTACAAGAGCATCATCATCATACTACAACTAAAGACTGCCTATATAGCTTGCAATTATACTGTTTGTAGTATATACATGAATACATGACGTTTCATTGCATGTTGGTAAATCATAATTTGAATCTGAGATTCTGTCTCTTTGGCTTTGATGAGAATAAAGCGCAATCATCACAGGCAGCTTGCATAGGAAATTATGACCAACAGGAGGTTTTTTCTCTTTTGATTACAATAATAATAATGATAATAATATGTGATGGAAAAGATGAGCACGTTTCTTTGTGTGCGAAAAGGACTTGTGTGAATATGTAAGTATACATTTAGTATTGTACATCCCCACACTCACAACTCCTCTCCAACAAGACAGACAACTCTGGTAAACGCAAAGGAGTAATAATTTCTAAATGGGATTTTCATGAGATGACCTCAATCGACAAAGACACAGTTCCGTCATCCATAAATAATTATCTGGGCCATTCGGCATAGGGCACTCGAGTCAAGTCATGAACTATAGATCTTTACTTCTAGATATAGCAACTCTCCTCACCGTGATCTGTACATTGAGGTAGGTAGATTCAAAGAATGAGAAAATAACTTAAAGACAAATAGGCAGAACACTGTTTAGCGCATAAAAGCTCAAGACAACACAGCAACATTCTTTTGCCCACCAACATAACACACGCCAACCAACATCCATCCCATTCATCCAAAAGCACCGTTCCCTTAATTTGCTCATGACCAATTTTCAAATAATCAAACTAACTTCAAATCACAATGAACCGAATCGCAACCATTGCCTAGCCTAACATTACATTAATTCCACTGTTATTACTACTGCTGATACCATTCATTAGGTTATCATACCATGTCATTTAACATACCTGCAATTGTATCGCTGCTGATTTTATTACAAGTTTTCGGTATATTCAATTACCACTACTTATAGTTATAACTGTGGAAGTTAGTATAAAAGTGTTATCTGCTTATTAGGTAATCTGCTTTAAAATAAATGCAACATAACGATAGATAGGTTAGGTATTTGTATATGCGCTAACGAAAATTTGGTTATCATTTCAATCATTTGCCCTTGCTAATTGTAAAAAAGATGCCAAGTCATGATCGGTTATTTCAAATTTTCATTGTAACAATATTTTCATGAATTACTTTTCACAGGCTGTTTTATATCGTGCCATTATTAATTTCTACTACAATGTCACATTATGTGCTTCCGATATATATTGTAGATATTCTTGTATAATGTTACTTCATGTTGGCATTTTTATTTCTAAAGTATTGCCAATGTGAATGTCAAGCTCACCCGAGTTACTTCAGAAGCATAAGCACATTTATACATTTAATATAATTCAAAATTGCAACATTAAAAAATGTTCGAAACAATCCAAGACATCATACATTGTGTTCAAAATATCAATACTTTCAATAGAACCCTTTCGTATTTTATGTTCAAAAATGAAATATGAATGGACAAGTACAGTATTTTCGAGTCTGGATGCAAAACAACTTTATTTTAATATTTTCATTACCTACTTTATGTTTGTTAAACTAGAAATATCG
Source organism: Pogonognathellus flavescens (assembly GCA_019776165.1). Lineage (NCBI taxonomy): Eukaryota > Metazoa > Arthropoda > Collembola > Entomobryomorpha > Tomoceridae > Pogonognathellus > Pogonognathellus flavescens. The sequence goes on along the minus strand of JABASD010000824.1, from coordinate 40,818 downwards.
ACCCTGTGCTGGTTTAACTATGTGTCTTATGTTTGACATTTCCTTTCGTGCATGTGGCATACACAAACATTCTTGTAAGAAAAACAATTATTAATAGAAACATATTGCGCATTATTTATTAGGCTAAACATAAGTTTCACTTTTTTCTTTTGTTCTTGAGTAAACAAAATCCCTGGGATTCAGTGAAGATTTAACAGGGTGACAAAGAGAAGGTCTGTTGTGCTTATACATGCAAATGCATATACCCTAGAATGATAATAAACATCCTTTGTGTCACACATTCACATACACGAATTCTGTTGAAAGTTATTGGAAGAATAAGAGTAGTATTATGGTCAAAGGGTTAAATGCTGGCGATATAGAGATAATAATAGCAGTACAGATACGAAATCTAAATATGTTGTCCTTTCTAGTAATAGGCCAACAGATAGGTTTATGTAAAAGGGAAATGAAATGAAAGCCTAGGCATTAGTCAGTGAACATTACATTAATTCTTGTGAGTCTGTTATATTCCCTACCTAGTACTAAATACTAATGCTTGTGAATTTGTTCTTCGTCGACCTAGGAGAACTAACCATTTCACTTTTGTTGGTCGTTATCTGAAGATTAGTTGCTATATCTCTTAATGGGTGTGTTGTACACAGATAAATTTTCTCTGGGCATATACATACATATAGGTATTCGTATATTTACAGTGTCAGTTATACTACATTAGGTTTGGGTTTAGGAAAAAGAAAAGAAATCGAAAGGGAAATAAATTTAGGCTAGTATTATCCAAATACACGGTTTCCCTTGAAAAGATGGGTTTAGATGATACCCTAAAAATAAAATTTGTCACCGTTTTGAGCTCAAGGAGTGGTAAAATCAGGTCAATTTTTATTAGGATTCAAAACCATATCCCTTTGTTACTGTCGTAGTTACATTTCAACCTTACTTTGGTTGACTGCATTATATTCCTATGCAGGATGTCCCCTCGGAAGTGCTTACCGTTACTACAAACACACAGACACTGAGCATATATGATAGATAGTATGACAAAAAGTAAAGTAAGGCGACAAGTCATACGAAAACAAGCAGAAATAAATTGCTCTTCTACTATGCAGTTGTTGTAATACATTCGTAGACTCGTACATGGCCAAGTTTGCTAATACTATGCTTGTATATTCTGTTCTTCAATTGTAGAAACCTAAAAAAAGGGTTTGTCATGTCATCATTGTGCTATATGGAATTGCAATCAAATAGAACATAATGTCATATTCACATCACGAAAGTACAGGATTTCTGGTTCATGCTCTTAATATCAAACATTCGTGGAAATGCATATGAAACGCTTAATAAAGCGCACTAAAAGAATAATATGATGAGAAATTGGGCGTTTATGATAGTGGATCGTGAGACTTTGGTTAAATTAAAGCTTTACTAATGTAACATCTTTTCTGCTTGTAGAGTAGAGCGATAAATATCAGTTATCCTATTTTTAAACTGCATTGCTGTGCTATATCTTATCCCAGGGTATCAGGAAAGGTGCAACATGCTCATTCAACCATTTGTCCAAAGAATCTTTAGAATAGACAACAATTCTTCGAACTAAAGGACTTGAATGTTACTGACAATAATTATTGTTTGTGAATGCAGTAATAAAAGCAAGGTGAACTGCTCTGTATAGAATTCACTCTTTTGTGTATCATCTACAAGCTACAACATGAGCAATTGACAAAATGCCAATATTGAATGATGTATTCCTCATCTACTAATATGTAGGTACTTATGTTTTTACAGGAAACATTCATCCATATCTCGATGTACTTAAAATATACAACACAGCAAAAATATTGTCAGTCAGAAGTAGAGTAGATATGTTATTCTTTTTTCTAACTACCTATGTAACATAATGTTAATGTACATGGAGTGGTTAATTATTCATGTAAAACTCAAATTATTACAATTGCTTATTCATTCATTCACACTCGCTTCTTCTGCTTCCTTTAAGAAATCCATTGTTTTTTAAAGAAATAATATAAAAACTAATGCAATTTCGACTGCACTTTGTCGAGTACAGCATATTATTATTGACAAGGAAATTGAAATGGAAAGTATCATACATTTATTACTATGTATAATTAAATTACTTCTGTCCAAACTACTATTTTATCAGCTTTCAAATGCTTATTAACAATATTATTATAGCAATATTCAATGAAGTCAACTGGAGATCGCTGTATAGACAGAAGATTATTTCCATACTTTTAATGTGAAAATATCAAATATTATGTCTGTATTATTTTGTATATCCAACATCCAACCAAATGAAATTTTTCAGCTTAGTGTTAGTTTATACAACTTCCACACATCAATTAATCCCTTTAAAAAACTCCAACAAAATGTATGCAAAAATATGCTACATATTCGAAAAAGGAAAAATATGTATGTAAATGCACATTTAAATGAAAATCCAAATATTTACCCAAGAAATCTCCCCAGGAGAGGGTTGTATTGCAAAATAGCACCCTTGGAAATAAATTCAAATGGATTCCATTGCCAGTTGAACGGAAAGCGTCAACAGCAAGTCCTCCTGTGGCAACAGAATGAACAAAGTTACCTAGTGAAAGGAAAGGGTTAACAGTTAAACCAACAATTAAAATATAAGTTAAATAATTTGTTTAGCTCAACTCATAACCTTCACTCATTCCGCAACCACAACGCTCGTCCTCCCGACACGAGCCAATGCATTATAATAGGGCTCTTTATGCATTTCATCATTGTTCTTACTTCCACTCAGAGAGAACAACCAGGATGAATCCTTAATTTTTCCTAGTCAAACTACCTCGCACGATAATTATTGTTCTGTGCAACTTTTTGCACTTTTTCCTTATTTTATGTACTTACGGAAGATGAGTTTGAGTACCTAACACAAATGAATTTCATTTGCGTAATGAGATGCCTACATATACAGAGTAAATACGCACGGTAATGTAATCCACAATATTACAAGTCAAGGTTTTTAAATTTTGAAGTTGCCATAAAGAATAAATCGGAAATTCATGACAGGAATTCAATATGGAGATTTCCTGCTTTGAACAACGAGTTCTTTGTGAACCTGAATGAATATGAATGGAACATCCGATGGACATTGCACACATAAGAATGAAAGGTAACATTTTCGGGAATGTCAAAATAAAATAAAATTTTCTTTTGTTAACCTTACATGACTGAACTTTGGTTACATAAACTGCGCATTTCATTAACTTATTGTTAGTATGGGAGCAAGGCAAGGAAGCAATTAAATCAGTCTTGAATAAAGATTACATGTGCTGGAGATTTCTACTATAATTGATTATTGCATATAATTATTATATAGTGAAAACTATGAAGAACACGTATAAACCAATTGTTTATTTGTTAATCATTGTAGAATTGAAAGGAATTCTTCAAAATGTAAATTTTAAAATTTCAATATTGACTAATGTATTTAAAATGAAAATTTTACAATTTAACCGTGTTCGCATAAATTTGTGCAGATTTTAGCTGAAGATGTTTGCGAAATGCATTCTTATTTAACCGACTTGAATTTTACTTGCTGCGAGAAAAAACATTACTCTCCGGGAATCAATTTAATGGCAATCGATAATAAATGTATTCCTTCAACTGAGGATAAAAAAATTGCAGTCATAAGTGTAATGGTAGGTACTCTAGGCACTGTAGGTGTTACGTAAGAAAGCGAACTTTGTTTTAATTACATAATTATTTATCTGTATCATGTCATAATTAATTGACTTATATGAGATATACACAATGAGTTATCACAAGGAATTTTTTTAAATGTATAAACCTCACAAGGAAGAGAAAAGCAGTTTCTTACTTAAAATAAACATTTATAAGCGTATATAACTGTTACTAAAATTGTAAGTTTGTAAAAGTTATATTTTATTCTACTTAATTTTTATAGTGGAACATTTACGATTGCCTAGTTAAAACTGCCTTAAAAGGCAAAGATTTGACTTTGCCCAACTTCGCTACGATGATGTATGAAAATCAAAATTTTCCTGCAGAAATCATCAATAGAATCATTGAAGGTGTCAGCGAAGCCAATACAAATACAAGTAAAACATGCCCGTTTATAATGTCCCACATTACTATGATTATGACCAAACGCAGTAAAATTATATGCTATGACATGAGTCTTCTACAAAGTTAATTTTTACATACATCACACAGGTATGAACAGTGATCATAGTCCACCTGAGAAACTTATCGTGGATTACAAAAATCTGATTGCTATAAAAACTGCTTACTTCGAGATCGAGAAGAAAGTAAGGCACGATTATTTGTGCAAATCACTGAATTATTTTTCCATATCATTTCCGTTTTCTTGTCCTTAATACTTATATACTTATTTTTTAAACTGACTCATTTTCATCGTGAAATACCTATATACAGGCTTGTGAGAGAACTCCTAAAACAAATAAGGTACAAAAATAAAGCCTATGAAATTATAAATCTATATGAAACATCTTTCTTTTAAAATCTATGCTTATTTCCAGACTTATAAAACCTACGATGCCTTTACAAGATGTTTACCATATATGGAATCTAACTACAATCTTGGAGACTGTTGTAATGGGTTTCCAATTCCTATGCCATTGTACCCAGATCCTTACATTCCTACAAAAGATGTAGCAAAGTTCACAGAACAAAACATCATACCAATCGTCGGAAAATATAAAGGCGATGAAAACCATAAGAGTGTTCTTATGCTTGTAAGATTTAAAAATTATTTGATATTAGGAGTGGCATATCTTTCCATGAACTAAAGAGAAGTGTCTGCATTAAATGAATGTAAAACGAATGTATTTTTGTAGTGTTATAGAACCGCAAGGCACTTGATACTAAATAATCACATATTAACCATAAAGAGTCTAAAAGAAAAAGTTGAGTCATTCATTGATCCAGATTATGATGAGATAACAGATGCAATCATTCCAAAATATTACAATAAATTGCTACAAGATGAAATCAAAACATATTTGACTAATGATTTGGCTGTAAACAATACAGAATTTATCCATTTGCAACGGGAGGAAGAATATTATTTACCTAAATATGGCGGGTGCAACAATATTAAACATTACAATCAATTTAAAATTTCCTGAATAATTTTTAATGATGGAATTTAATTTTTTAGAATTCGAATCGCAAGTAAATTCTAACATAACCAAGTTTTTATTTTGGCATTGTGCGGCTTATCAAGTAATGTCACGAAAAATGAAAGAGTTTGAATTCCGGGGAGTAAGTAAATCCAGCCAGGCTGTTGAAAAAAAATTACACTTTTATATTTCTTAAAATTAGTTTGGATGAGTCTGCAAATGAGTCTGAGAATCAATGATTTAATGTATTTCAGTGGTGTGGCAATTAAGAGCAATGGTGGACGAAAAACATCTACTAGGTTATGTCATGTATTCAGTTAAAAACTTCAAATCCCTGAAATATTTAAACCTAATATCTTCGTCGTAAATCGTAATACTATATATGTATAAACGGAAGACATTTAACCTATTGAAAAGGACTTATCGTGAGAATATACTATTATGAAATGCCTTGATACACTGGAAATTAATGTATACAGACAAATACAAACATAATTACGAAAAACTATATTTATTTTATTTGTAGTGTTTTATATAATATCGTTCCTTCAATCATCACATTTAAATTGTTATTTACGTTAATGCCTTTTTTTCCTTTCAACTGATTGTGAACTACTGACTAACAACATTTTCACACTTTCGCGTAACAATTCATTATTTAAATACACAAAACTAACTTAATTTATGCATTCAATCAGAGTACTAATTAAAGATCATTGTAGCTCCTATAATTATAAGCATTCGCACTTTTCGCACATTATTTCGTGAGTTTGTAGTTTGTACCTAACTCTATATAAACTTTTTCCTAGCGAGCTCGCAGCAACATAAACATAACGACAATAGTTAAGGCATGAAATAAAAATAGGATCATACGGATACAGGATGCAGATACACAAAAGGTGGACATTAATTACACTTCGTAAGGCTAAAGATATATATAATACATAAATCATTAGTTTATCATATTATCATAACCTACTATGGCATCTTTTATTTCAACAACTATTAGATAGCTAATGGCTAATTGTAAAGAGCAACACATTCACATACTATGTGTACCTTGTAATAATTATAAAATTGAACACCCCTGCTTAAACTTTACAGACAAATAAAACTCAATTCGAACATTTCAATTGTTATCCAGCTAATACTATTTTAGTTTGTTTCTACGCACATTACAATTGCAATGCTTCTAATGTATCTTTGCACGAAAAACGAATATGGAAAAGACAAATTCACAATTTTTAACTTCAGTTAGCACACGGAACAATAATACTTCTTGACTGATTAAAAAAGAGCCGTACAAATGAAAGCATAGTAATTGAACTGAAATCATGAAGGAATATGTAGTTAGTTTGTCCCTGGGTATGTAGTATGTATTGTTAAAATTAAAAATATTGATGGATATCTGGCACTGTACATATATCCGTTTGTATAATATAGGTTTGAAGGTACGTTAGTTATTATGGTAAACATTACACCAATGAGTCAAGTACAGTAATAATTAGTGATTAATTTCTGTATATACCGGTATATAATTCGAACGTCATATCGAAGAGCCTCTAGATTTGTAGACGTTTACAGAGTAAGAATCGGCGGTGGCTAAAAGAGGTTTGTAGGGGTGAAAATGGAGAGAAGAAACGGCACCCATTCGACCGGAAATAAAAAGTCCTTCTCGAATCCCGTTGGCTAAAAATGCGCTTTGCCCAAGAAATCCATACACATTCACAGAATGATTTAAACAACCGCTGCAAAAGTAAAAAGACAAATTATAGCACATTTGCAAAAATAAATTGCTTCTGGGTATTTTACTACTTAGAGTGAGATTAAAGTTTACCTTGCAAAGTAAGGTAAATGAGGGTGAATACTCAACGCTGTGATATCAGTCGCCGTATCCACAGTTTTGGTCGGAGCTCGTGAGCGGAGATCAAAAAATCGTATTTTGCCATTAGCACTTCCAGCTACAACACTTCGATCATATCTCAAAGTGGCTCCTACAATCCAGGAATCTCCAAATTCCCTCCATGTAACTACACCGCATTCTGCTGGAGGCAACCGGAAATCCATTAAACGAACTGCACCTTCCTCTAAACCCAGAACTCCAAGTTGGGGCTCTGAACAATAAAATTGACAATGTTAAGATTGAAAGTAAAAGTAACGTAAAATAAAGCATTATAAAATGTAATGCATTGATGTATTTATGTAGTATTTATTACCACATCGGTGAATATCAATAGATGTAACGGGACAATCTGACCCAGTAGGGTACTCTCCTTTCTTTAACTCAGTTTTAATATCCCAAACTCTCACAACTCTTGCATCGCCACTCGCAAGAACTTTCTCTCTTTCAGAGTCCCATTTAACAATCAACCCGTACGATTTAGAACTTTTGTTTAAGTGACACAAATCGGAAAGTGCATTCCACGCTGTAACTAATCTATACAAAACAAATACATACATCATAATGAAAGTTTGCTACATTATGATTAATATTATTTCCATAATAAATGGACATGGACTATTTAATCACAAAAGAACTTACTTGGCTCTACCACGTTCATAGTCTGGATTCCAAAATCGAACAGAACCATCATCAGAACCAATCATAACCAAACTTTCATCATGAGAATTCGCCCATTCAATTGATGTTATCCTCGAGTCCTTGCTATTTTCCCACTTGCAAATAATTTTAGGGGATTCTGCGACAAAAAAGTTACAAATAAATCTTAATGAGCAATCTGAACAAATTACTTCCATTGCAATCATACAACTAATTACTCCTAAATATGTAAGTATAAAATAAATTTCAATTCCTCCCTTACCAATATCGTAAATGCAAAACATAGAACCTTCCGAAGCGACTAGAAGCTTTTCATACTCATGAAGTTTGACTATGGATGGTGAAGATGACGAATTGAAAGTAAATGAAGGAGAAGAAGCAGCCGAACTAGACGAGCTGTGAGAATGCAGTGTCCTCGAGCTAAATATTTGCTCGTCCACTTTCCCAGGGAAAGATTTTGGCCTCTTAAAACACTCACGACGAATATTGGAATTTCTCATATATCTAAAAGTGATGAATCAGAAGAATCACAATACGAGTCGAGGTTAAAAATATATGATGCAAAAACAAATTCGAAAACACAACTAATTGAAATATTTGTGCACCTCCACTCCCTCGTATGATGAACAGGATCTTGAGAGTCGATGGTTTCGGGAACGTGATTCCCAAAAGATAAACCGATACTATTGGCACTTCCCGGAATACTTGGACGAGCGAATCTATCCCAGCACCACTCGTTGTACTTTGTTCCAATTAGTGGTATGATTTCTTTAGGTTTATTATTATCACCACTGTTATCCTGCACGCTAGTAGCTGCTGAACCAGGTCTCGATGGTGTGGTCGCTGTGCTACCAGCAGCTATCGGCGACAATCCTCCTAAACCTAATTTAACTAATAATGCAAATGCTAAATTAATTGCAAACCTTGGTTGGATTATTTCTTACATTGCTAAATGTATACGAATAAAACGCCTTGGATTTTGTATACTTACTAGGGCCAGAAGTTGACATAATTTCTCTCGCTTTTTGTCGTATATGTTCCATCACTGCTCTTGTAAGAAGTGCTACTCCAGGGTACGGATCCTTTTCATATGCTGCCATAGCTAACCATACTTTTCCAAAAATACCTCCCACAGTGGAGGCTGCAGATAACGGACTAAAAGATGCCACTGAAATAGAAAAGTTTAATTTAGCTGTAAATTTTATACTACATTTTTAGTTAATACTTCACTGAACTGACTGAACTTCATGTTTTTATCTTACTAAGGCTTGAAAGAGAACTGCTGGAAGCAACTCTTCTCATAGAGTCATGGCCAGTATTGTGTGATTCTGCTCCAGTCACGGTAGCTAAGGGATTATTTGCGTGGGCTAAGATTCTCATTCTGGTCTGACTGGAAATTCTTCTCATTCCACTTCCTCCAGCTGGGGATGACATTTGCAGCTCTAAACAAAGCAGTTTATTTACTTATAGTTGTAAGCAAGGCTCCAACTATATACACCTTCATGCTCCTCCGAATGAGGAGTATGTAGGTGTATATGAGGTGGTGTAAATTAATAAATGAGGCTTGGGTAAACTAGACATGTGGTTAAGGAGGTCAGCTAAGGCTGACCAATCCAGCTAGCTTGCAACGTAAGAACGTAAAACTTTATTTCATTAAGCTTTAAATTATAATGGTGAGCGTACCTTGATTTGCCAAGTTTTGTTGTTCGATCGCGATGAAATTATTTTCAAACAGCAAAACAAAATTGTGTAAAGCAACAACGATTTCTTGACGCACTAAGGGAGAGCATTCGTCAGCACCTAATTTGTTCACAATAGTCATAGCTACCGAATGGTCAATGGAATTTGAGTGTTCTGTTCTTTCACTTCCACAATTAATGAAGGTTCCAAGTGCATAAACGGCAGCAGCCCTCACTTCAGGGTTGGGGTCTTCCAATATTTTATATATCTTTTCATGAGCTGAATCTCTTACTCCACACCATCTCGCAGCAGAAAACTCAGCCCAAGTCAATCCCAGGCAGATACATACCCAACGACGTAGTTCGCTGTCACATTCGTCTGAAATAGATATACTAGTATTTAAACATTATACAGAATCAATTTTCAAAGAGTTACGTTACCTAATGTAAAAATCAGAATTGGTAAATATATCAAAAACCCCAAATAGTATCAGCAGAGTATCTATGTCCTTTGATTCATCATCTTAACTGTATGCAGCCTATACATTTTACCTATAACTTATAATAACGACTAAAACATAGAGATTTCTCAAAGTTACCTAATGCTTCCAGACATGTTGCTATTGAATTAGCTTGCAAAGCTGCCTGTTGACCCGGACGGTAAGCTCGGACGATGTTGGTAAGAACAAATACTGCCATTGTTCTATGCTCAAATGGCAAGGAAGTATCCCCAACCATTGAAATAAAGTATTTGTGGCTGCCATCCCGCACTAAATCGCTCTGACAACTCTAAAAAAAGCTCAGTCATTAGTAATCACGATCAGTTATGGAATTCATTGCTATCAAAATGTAAGAGAATATAATAGTGGTTTCTAGTTGTTGTAAACGCATACTTACATGATCGACGGCAAGTATTTTTGCCCAAATAAACACTAAAAGAGGTCTGAGTTCTCTGGCAGACGATTGTAAAAGCTTCAAAACGTAAGGAAATATTCCAACCGATAATGCAAGATTAACCGCCCACCACCCTAAATCTAAAAATCTGCCCAGTAATTCCAGTGCACGAACTCGATGAACTTGACTGAGTAAGACCTGAAGAACAATTGGAAGCTGTTCAGGGGGTGATCGTTTTTCACTTCCAAAAGATAGCCAAACTTGAAACGCTGTCAGTTGCTCCTCAAAGAAGGGTGACGGGGTGTGATTGGTTACTATTAACGCTTCTGCTGCGCTAGTTCCACCACTGCTGCCATTATTGGCTCCATTACTGCCATTAGCTGTTGCGGCAGTTGCAGCTGTTGTGGCTGCAAGTTGGGCGGCTGCTATTTCCTCTAAAACTGGCGGAAGCTGAGTAAGGCAAAGGTCCAATGCAAAATCCCATGCATGCCACATAGGGTGCTTAAAATAAAAAAATAATTTACATTAATTACATATTATTATTGATTTAGCAATGTAGTGTAGTAGAACAATCAAATTAAAACTGACCTGTGACGTCGGTGGAAGCTTTGGGGAAGACGTTGGCGTGCAGTCATATGTTCTCATGATTCTCTCAGCCAATAAATAATTTCGAAACAAACTGGCAACCAAAAGATCTTGTCGAAAAAGCCTAAATACAACAACAAATCATTTTTAATTTTTTTCTCGTACAACTTAATTTAGTTACACCAAATTAATAATAAAATTAATTTCAGAATGGTTGGAACGGTGGTAAAAAAACCACTATTATCAGCAGAGTATCTATGCAGAGTATATTCATCATTTTTTAAATTACGAAGTACTTTGTCAAAATTATGAAATGGTACAAATCCAACAAAAATGACGGACACAAATATGCATAATTACATTAAATATCACTTGCCTTTGAAAAAGACTCCGAGGAAGCAAATTCCACGCGATTGTATCAGTAATAGCAGTAAAAATCCAATTAAGCTCCCCCAGCATCGTTCTTCTGTCATTTAGTTGGCCTGGGACCCTGTAACAAGATAAGTTTTAGCTTGAGACCATCTTCATACAATTGCATTCATTTAAGATAAAGGTTGAAAGATTAATGTAACAAATAGTTCTAATTTAATTTAGAATTCAAAGCTTAAAGTTAGAGCGTGTAATTGGTTGACTTAAACTAGGTAAACTATATAAGTTTACGTAGTCAATAAGACTTACTTTTCTACCATGTCAAGCGTAATATTCGGAATGAGTTTGTCCTTATTTTGCAGCACAAACCATCTTAAAGCGATTTTAATCGGAGTTGTAAGACAAGCTGTAAACAAATCAGCAGGGAGATCTGGACACATTGGAAGCAGTTGTGTCTCACCACATGCACCAAGTTGAATGCAACCATTAAAGTTTGGGGGTGGACAACTACTTAAAGCTGCTGATTTTGCCAACATTTCCTATAGAAAGAAAACAATTATACACGTTAGTATGTAAACTGAGATACGTAGGCGAAATTGGCGAAATATAAAAACAAAAGTTATCTAAAGTAACGAATTAGAGATTGTTTACCTCGTACTCCTTTTCGTGCTGTTCAGCAAACTGATGAAAAGATTTAATAATGAGACCTGCGTTAGAGCAGTCATAAACGTAAATGGACGGTGAACCCATCCAAGTCTGCAAGTCATATATGCTTAATGGAATATACTGAGTGTAATTCTGTAAAATAAAAGTACAGATCAAGTTACGTATGTTTTAGTAATTGCCGTTTATACACCTAACTGGATACATCTATAAATTAAATATATTGCTACTCTATATACATAACACTGAACTGAAAAATGTAGCATACTCTATTGAAAACCCATATTTCTCCATTATTAGTAGGTTGTGGAACTCCATGGCCATTGTAATGAAAAAGAACTCTTTCATCCTTTGCATTTCTTCTTAAAGATGAACATAATTTTTTTACTTCATCTACTGTTGGGTCCAAGCTTTGTTTATAACGAGCCCTTGGTTGCCACCTGCATATCCAAATAACATATTCAGAGAAATTATTTTAGTTGTTTTCTATATTCAGTTTTAATAATAGCAATATAAATATACTGTGATTACCGTTCATATTGCTTTTGTAAAGAAGCCCCTATATTTTCTAACGCTTTTTGTGGACTCATGGACAACGGATCTATAAATATCAAAGACAATTTATTTAATTAGGTACAAATACTGATATTGAAATATTTCAACTCAATGTGTATGATTTGGTATATCATTAGCGAGAAGGGTACGTTAGTAAATTAACTTGTGTATGATTGTCTACATTACATTGACAAATACAATATTGAATATAGACGATAAAATATACAAAAGGTTATACCTATCCAGCATTCCAATCGCGCACATGGCTGCATTTTTATAACTCCGGGTGGATCCACACCAACATTAAGACACATAACCAGAGCCACACTTACTGTTTTCATCTAAAATGAAAAAAGGGTATTATACACAGGATAATTGATAGTCTATTATAAATTTAATCTTAACATTTAAATAGGTCACCGTTAATACGTACCTGTACGTTTTATTTTATTTAAAAATTTCAAGGACGCAAATGACATCATGTCAATTTGACGAAAATTAATCGAAAATTTGAATTTACCAAGTTATGATTTACCCTTTCTTTCATTCTCCAACTTTGGGGTGACGTTTCGGTTCCCTCGATCTTCTCCGTATGTCTTTTTTCTTGAAAAGCTCTGGGAAGTGCCCAATCGTACAAGTCCGATAAAAGATGTTCTTCATCTTCGCTTTTGAAATTGAGCTCAAGAACACGATCCAGGGATGCCATCCCAAAATGTAAACTATTGCTCTTTTTGTCCAGCTTTTCGAAAATTTGGAAATACCTATGAGTAGAAATGTTCTATACTATAAACCTACATTAATTAATTGTAATTAAATCTTATCTTGTTTTATCTCAGCCAACAACATTTATTTTGATTGTTGCTGGCTCTCTGCTGCTGATTGCTGACTGCGTCTTTGAATCGCAAAATTCCATACTCTCACGAGGATGGGTCTCTATTCGCATTTCGCGGTTGCTGAGTTCAACACCTTCTGCGTTTTATCTCAATCAACCCCAAAATTCATCTTTCTCTTTGTTGGCAACAAGACAACATTTTATGCGTCTTTAGTCTACTTTACTATGTATGTACAATTTACACACACACAACTACCCCTGATGGGGTATTTTTGTAAGCGTAAGCTTTGAGTAGATTGTGAGTTACAGGCACGTAATACACAGTTAGTTAGTATTTTAGAAACTAACGTCTTGTGGCTTCATCAACAGAAATAATTATAAAAATATAGGTGTACTTTGATTTGGCTTCATTTCATATGCATTTTGTCATCATTTTAGGTAATTTCTCTTGCGAATCTGAGCGTACTAATACTTTTCCCAAGATAATCCACTAACATGATACACCATAAAATACTTATGTGTACAAGATATTTAGGCATGTAAAGTACTTTTCTACATCTATTACTTCGTATTTACGCAAGATAGTAGTATGTATGGACTTTTTATTTAAAATTACATTGTCATATCAAGCCTGTTTGAAAAATAAATGCTTAACAAGTTTGCCCATGTATCTGTATTATGTACATTATATAATACCTGTTCCATTATGATTATTTATATAGCTAAACACATATAGACACACATTGAAAATAATACAATTAAAGCCATTCTATTGTACATATATCCAGAATCCATATTTGATATAGAGTGTTCGTGGAAACAACAACATAAAGAATAGATATATCGAAAACTCGTTATCTAACTGCTTACATTGCATCTACGTGTTTATTTAAATAGTAGTAGATATAATAGTACATACTGGTAAAACATGTATACATACATGTCATTTCATTGCGGCGCAGAGACACATACTCAACTGATTGCTAGCATTCATAAGTTTATAATATAACTATAAGTGCTCACCGGTTGTCATTCCAATCTATGTCCAACAATCTATTATACACTACTTAGCATGATGACCGTCATACTCGACTTATACCAACTTAAACTTATAGCTACGTTTGTTGTATACAACAGAAGGACCACATTATTGTTAGATGAACTATATACTTAGGTATACAATTTAAATAAATAAATGGACAAATATCTTCTTTTATACATACACTTACAGCCTAATAATGTCACCTTTGTTAAACCCTTACACTGAGCTGAAGAAGTAAGGTACAACGGTTGATATGTGCTGATGTAACAATTACTACAAATATACAGACGATAGATCTGTTTAAAGAAGTTAAGAAATAGTTTAAATGTGAACATACATAAAATACACCTGATTATGGTCAGGGCCAGACTAAAACGAACTTGTAATATTAGGCATACAATAATATAATATACATATATACTTAATTTCAACATTTTTTCTGTTTTACATACAAACTTGAACTTACATTATACAACTACGTACAGTACTACATATTAGATATAGCACATACTACCTACGTGCATGCACAAATCTCAAAATAAAAGTATTGTTGTAGATATCTCGAAGAGAATATATATGAAAACGTAACTATCATATTTGATGGTTAACTACTTCTGTTCCGACTTTTCTCAATCGCATACTTTATAGTGGATCTTGAATTTCATGAGCTGGGTAGCTAAGCTAGTTTCCACGTAACACAGTCTGCACATAGATTATACACGTGTTTCACGGTTTCACGTGTATAGAAGGTAGAATGTGTAGCTCTCAACGCAACGTGGACCATAAGATACGATTTTTATAAGCAAGACAAGGGCATTCTGCATATAGGTAATGATGTGATAAAAGTCTTTCTGTTTTGTTAGTAGTGATTATATATACTTCTAGTGGCTGCTCAGATTAAATTGCTATATATCAATTTATGTACCAAGTAGGTTTACTCGGAATACTAAAAGTGATTGATTAGGTAGCCCACTTCAATTCAGTTTAAACTAAGACTTTGATACTTTACTTTTATTTAAACCTACGTTTTTTATCAAATATCATGAACCACAAATTTTATACTCCAAATATTTTTGTCATTATTGCATCGATTTTATTTTAAACATAATATTGCTAGTCAAATAGTAGTTTAACAAATTACCGTACTTGTAGATATCTGCAGACAAATTAAAGTTTATTGTCTAGTGAAGTTCATAAGGAAATTCAACCGCAATGGAAATTCTGATGGGTGGAACAGCGGCAGCAACAGCAGGTGCTTCATCAATAATTTTAAATGAGAAAATTGATTTTAACTTCAATTTTAACAATTATTATAATTTATATTTCATTACTTATGCAGGTGCAATATGTAATCCATTAGAAGTAGTAAAAATTCGCATGCAATTGCAAGGGGAACTTCAAGCGAAGGGAAAATATTCTGTGCACTACAGGTAGTCTTAACTCTTAACGTAACATCTCTTAACGAACAAACAATATAATTTAAGATAACGCATTCATGATTATATTTATATAGTAGATTAGATATTATCAGGTAATTCATAGAGCAGGTCAAATCGTGTAAAAATTTTCAAAAAATATCTGAATCAATCGAAAGTGCGTATAACGTCAATCTTTTCTACACAGAAATGTATTTCATGCAGCTTATACAATTGCAACTAAAGATGGATTTTTTGCCTTGCAAAAGGGAATGGTTCCTTTTATGTGGTATCAATTTGCCGTAAATGGAGCTCGTCTTGGAACGTATCAAATGGTTGTACAAAAAGGCTGGACAAAGAAACCAGATGGAAGTGTAAGCTCGAGCAAGACTTTATTTTATGCAATAACGTGTGGAGCATTCGGAGGTGTAGTTTGTTCTCCATTCTTTTTGGTAATTAACAAATAGTAATTATCAGTCTCACCCTCTCACCTATAAAATTTGTAAAGTTTTTATATACTTAGTATATCGTGTGGTTGTATTCATTACACTGCTGCTTATTTATATGAACTATTTATTTACATATAGGTGAAAACTCATTTACAATCTCAAGCGAACGAAGTTTCAATAGCAGTTGGGCATCAACACAAACATGAAGGAATGTTCCAAGCACTGACATCAATTTATAGACAACATGGAATTATTGGCCTATGGAGAGGCACGACAGCGAACATTCCTCGACTTGCAGCTGCATCGGCTGGACAACTTCTTAGCTTTGAAAAACTGCATGGTATGTTTTCATTGAAGTCATCTCTACTTCTATAAAGTTCAGTTTCATAAAACAGAAATTCGAATGATCATTTTTCAGAGTTTATGAAGAAACAACTTCCAGACAGAACGTACCTTCCATTGTGCCTCTCCAGCTTCGGAGCCGGATTTGTAATGGCATTTGCAATGGCTCCATTCGATTTAATAGGTTGATTCTTTTAATGCCAATTCTCTATGTTACTTTACTACTTCATGTATGTATTGTATTTGATCTTTGTCTTCATTCGATTGGTTTCGGTTTCAGCAACAAGATTTTATAACCAAGGCACTGACAGCAAGGGGAAAGGTAAGTTGACTCTGATATAAAGTTTTGTCATGACCAGCTTTTAAGAAGATACAAAGCTGAATTTTTGTGTATATAATAATGTAATAAATTATTTTTGTAGGTTTATTTTACCGAAACGTTTTGGACTGCACAATGAAGATTTATCAAAAAGAAGGCATATTAGCATTTTACAAAGGATTGACTGCCTGCTATTTCCGCCTTGGTCCATACACAATGCTCGTACTGATCTTCTGGGACCGACTTAAGCATCATTATTATATGTACGAGAATAGAGATAAAATAGCCACTCTACAAACTTAAGTCTTAAATAAGTCCGTACTAAACTCATATGTACATAATAATCGTCTAAACACAATGTATTTAGTATCCACAAAATTGTGTCTCTGTTTAAGAAAGAAAATATTATTACGATAAGTGTGCCAAAATCTCATTTACTATCACTGTCTGGTTTTTCACGTCATTAATTCAAACCGTCCTTCGTCCTTCATTGATCCAAATAGTGCATAGTGGTCTAGAATGAATTCAAAATTATTACAAAATAATTCGTCTATTTTTACCTAATGATGATATGATATGTATTCACCATCAAAACAAGAACATATCATATCATCAGATCATCACACAATTTGTTTAATACCCCACGCATTGACACCTACAGTTTGTTAGTAGCTACAGATATCTGAAATGTAATAAAAATTGATGACAAATTAATTGTATTTGCGTACTATACGTTAACATATAATTTATTTACATATCTCGTTCGCTCTATATACAGATAATGATATATACATACACTATACTATTACATAGGTCTATGTACATAGCTCTGCATCTGCATAAGGTATAATCTAATAAACTCACACAAACCAAGAAACTGAAGTACACATGCATCACATGCATATATACGTTATACAGATAGATAGATTAGTGTTTTCTGCACTTCCACCTCAATTATATAAAACGATACAAACAAAAGAGTACTTGCAGACTTGCACGCATGTCATACTATACAGTAGTATACTTGACCTACTCCTGGTCAGCGTAAGCCACAAAAGTCATCCTCAATGACAATCTTGTTTACCGTAATGTCTTATTATGTCTAATGTCTTAATAATTGTATTGTAAGTGTACTAGGCGAGAAGCTGCAAGCTGTGATAGTTCGTCAACTATTTTCTTCCGGATAATTGGCAATGAAGGGCAATATTAGTTGCTATTATACTATTACATAAAAGCTAGTTGTATCTCACACAAAATGCGTCAATGCAGTGGTACAATTCTAAGAGTAAACACATTTTGGCGAATGGAGATTTTTTGGCTGAGGTTAAATTAAAACCTTAAAACACAAGTACAAGTGTGAATTATGCAAAAACTGAATAATAATATTGACACTTATCTGTACCATCAATTCTTTGCACACGCTATGAATACATCGCATGGGCTATGCTATGCCTATAAGCAACAAGTAAAATCAATTTGGAATAATTTGATTAAGCATCTATAATAGCAATAGCATATGTACTATGGTGGCCACATGCAATGGAGAAGTAAGCAGACAACTATCACTCTGTCTGTTTACTTGGTTGTTGTAGAGTTGGTTTAGTATTTGCTAGGATGCTTGTGAGAACAATTTGGAGTCAAAGAGGAAAAGAGAAGGGAGAATGAATGGGAGACCAAGGTTTTAAACGCCGGTAAAGCCAAAAAGCCCTGTATCTAGAGAGACTATTTTTTATATGAGACGTTTGCATGGTATGTCTCCACTCTGCACTACATTAAGTGTTTTTTCATGTCAAGGAGCTTATATGATTTCAGAATACAAAATGCATATAATATTTTCATGAAAGTTGATGGCAATGATTCTTATAAATCCTATCCTATTGCATATTATTATTATCTACCTGTGTGATTAGATTGTCCACATGATGAACAGAAGTTTCGCAAATGTTATAGTAGGAAAAACATTATGTCAGTTAGCTAACAGCGCTATGTGTGTTGATTAATTTAGCTACACTTCTCACGATTATTCTTTCGAGGTAGACTCATCTAAATCTGTGGTTCACGCAAGATAAGAAAGTAATTCACAATTTACAAGGAAGCTGATTCGGGACTCTAAATCTCAACTTAACATCCCTACCCTGCCTAAGTGTTACTGTTATTTAACAAGTATGCAACTACTGTCACGGATATAGGGTTAAGGCATGAAAAGAAAGAAACGAGAACATTTTGTTAAGTTTATGGAGTTTATGTAGTATTTATTCGAATTCAGTCTTAATTTATTATTCTTCCCACAGGGATATTTTATTCCTGTCAATTGTGTAGTGACATTTTAGCCCTCAAAATGGAAAACTCGCTCAACGCAAAACGCATTAGTGAAAATGCTGTTGATATTAACGATAATAATATGAGTGAATTCACTACAGTACAAATTTGTAGTAATAGTGCTTGTCTCAATAAGTGTAAGTGTAGTGAAACAGAGCAAAATGTGTCTATATCTCTTTCAGATACGAAAATTGAAGTTAAACCCAAACCCTCTAAAAAACAATCTTCTCCAAAAAGAAGCTTGTGCTCACAAGTAGCCTCAGCACTTGGTAGTGTTCTGTCATGTTTACAATTTATTGTGGAAGTAGTTTTTTGCAACATTGCTTTGATTATTGTAGCACCTCTATTTATTCTTGCAATGCTATTCCTGATAACGTTTCGATCAATTTTGTCAGTGTATCTGAAACGAAAATATGATGGAAAAGTTTTCCTCATGAAAGGACAGGACAGTTTCTGGGCATTGGACGAATATGCGAATTCATGCAATTTCTATGCGATTCACACCTACCAGGGAACGTGCAATTTGGAAAACATCCAACAAAGAATTAATGATGGATGCGTTAACAAGGTTGTAAACGGGGATGCGCTTTACGATCGGCTAAAGAGAAGAATTGTAACAAAGGGTGGCTTCCATTGTTGGGAACACATGGGTGAATATTTCGACATAAAGAATCATGTTAAGTATATCACGGAAGATTCTTCCGCAATATTCACAGAAGACCAAGTGTTTGCTGAAATACAGAAGAAATTTGATCATCCAATCAAAGATGACAAACCCCAGTGGGAAATATTAGTTGTTCCTCACTTCGTGTACAACGATCCCATTTTATCACAGAAAAATCATTACGCATGTATTTACAGGTATGAATCTTCAGATCATTTTTTTAAATTCTGTTTTTCTCCAAGATCATGTAAACTGATTATTTCCTTATACATCTATAATTTTATAGGATAAATCATGCATTCACTGACGGCATATCTTCTGGAAATGCAATTCAGCACGCTATTTCTGATCGTCCCGTTAAGTTAACAGTGGACCCCTTAACATTTCCGCGATTGCCTCTATGCAAAAGAATACTTGCACATTTGATGGTTGTGATTCTTGGACCAAGAGCTTTTCTAAAAGCATTGTTTCTGTCGGAAGAAAATTGTTTTCATGGAAAAGAACTAAAAGGTCCTAAAACATTAGGATGGGCTCGTCCGATTAGGATTGAAGCACTCAAAGCAATTAAGAACCTAACAAAAACATCAGTCACAAGTGTTCTCATTTCCGGACTTGGAGGTTCCATTCGTTCTTTAGCGGAGAAGAACAAATTACGAGTTCCGAAAGTAATTCACGCTGTCCCTACAATTGCTATGTTGCCTTATCCAAGCATAAAACCTCAAAATAGGTTCTCTCTGGCCTTACTTCCTATTGCTACAGGATTAGAAACATGTGAAAAAAGACTGCGGGCAGCCCACGAGGCAAACAGGCAATTAGCGAGAGCGCCGGATATACTTATGAACTATTATATGATGAGTCTTATGGGACTTTCTCCCAAATGGATCCTTAAGTTCATTTTTACTTTAACTCATGCTACAATGCTTTTGTCGAATATTCCTGGTCCAGCAGAAACAGCGACATTCTTAGGACATCCTTTTGTTGATGTTGCCGTTTGGTCACCACTAAAAAATCGAATGGGTATGAACTTTAGGGTTTTTAAGTGCTTAAATGACATATTCTACAACGAACCATTAAAAAAACAGTATTTCCTACAACAATTACAAATAGGACAACAGTTAATAATTCGATTAATGATTTTTTAAGGTATTGGAATGG
Organism: Pogonognathellus flavescens; assembly: GCA_019776165.1. NCBI lineage: Eukaryota > Metazoa > Arthropoda > Collembola > Entomobryomorpha > Tomoceridae > Pogonognathellus > Pogonognathellus flavescens. The sequence goes on along the minus strand of JABASD010000824.1, from coordinate 19,832 downwards.
CTCTCTTCAGCTATTCGGGGCGTATTAGATGTTCCATTGTAGCCGATAAAACATCGTGCTCGGGCGAAACAGATGTTGCAGCTTTAATAAGTGGATTTGAAGATGAAATTCTAGCAATTGCAGATCTTGCAGGAGTATCCAGAGAAAAGATATTTTATTAATGCGTAAATCAAACTGGTCAATCCTTATACTAACATTAGAACTGTAATAGTAATCAGTTGTAAAACAGTCCAGAAAATGTTAACGAATTCAAATATAAATTAATTAATTGGAAATTGTCACAGCCTCAGCCTAAGTATTAACTTTGACATCTTAGCTAAATAGTATTTCTTAATTTTTACTTTTGCAATTTTTGTAGGACACATATCCATTACCTACCTATAACTATTATTAATATTAATACAATAATATACAAATGTCATTTTAGACGGATTTAAGTAAGTATTCTATTGGTGGAAAATTCATTGGATTCTATGAAAAGTACAAAATTAATAGTACACATAGTACACAAGTTTAAAAACTTATGTTTTCTCCTAGCTGTAGAGCTCATTCATAGAGTACAATAAAGTCCAAATTGTAAAATAACCAGTTTTTAACATTTACTTCTTGTCTATTTGTACAGCTCTTGCATTAAGCTTTGTTTCTGCTTGCGCTCTTTCACGGTAATTTTTGTAATTTTCAGAATATTCTTTTGCAATATCAGTCATAAGTGGATCCGCCAAATTAGGTTCCATAAGCAGCACTCGAATTGCTGACAGGACTATCGGTATATTGAGACTTACGTTCCAAGCACCACTCGGTTTGGGTTTCAAAGCTGATAAGCAAATTCGTCCATGGGGGTCAATATTAGGATGATAAACGGGTGTCAAAAATTTCACATTTGGAGGAGTAAATGGGTATTTTTCACTGATGGTGACTTCAAGTTGGAAAATTCCATTTTCATAAGGCGATCCTTCTGGTCCTGTCATTTCCACTTTTATTAGATCTGCGTTTTCTTGCCAGCAATGAATACCCGGAGGAGGATTCTTCGAAAGCATGGTCATTTCAGCTTTCACCCGGGACAGTTTCTGCATTTTCAAAAGCCGAATGAACTGAAAGTTTAATAAAATTCAGAATTACAATGACAAACTTTAAACAAAAATTACAAACTTTTTACATCTAAATGAATTGCATGCTATGATACAAAGTTCATAAATATTATACTAGCACAATATATATTATTATTATTAGATTCAGATTAACTTACATGATAAAAATAAATTAGCAAAGATTAATGAATGAACGCAGAAAGCAACTTTTAAAGTCGTATTTCGGATGCAGTACTGTGTAATAAGCTATAAATAGATGAAGAGATAATTAGAAATGTCCTTTTTCGAAAAAATATGACATTTCCTGGTGAAAAATTGTTGCAAAATTGAAGAAATCACTGCACAAGATTTTCGACACGACATAGATCAAACGAAGTGAAACAACGACAGCCTTTTTGCCGCCTCTCTGTAAGGCAGGAATGCTGAATCTCCAAGGATTTCATATTGCTGTAAGTGATTCCAATCTGTAAACTGTAAACAGTAAACAGTACCTATGCAATGCATGTTGGAGCTTGTGTTATTTGTTTTTTTGAATGCAAAAGTATGTCACACACCTAAGAATATTGTCAATGATTGTCAACAGTGTGTGATGTGTGTGTGATAAAATAAATGTAGACACAGTAGACAGTAGACAACGTTTAAATTCAAGCATCAAAATCTACTGAATGTTTATTAAAGTAAATGCTTCAAGTACACATAACCCAATAATGTCATTCACAATATTATTATGGTAATCGTTGTAAGTATTATAAGCCTGAAGGTCTCTGTATTGCATGTCATTTTCAAATTATATTTTAAGTTATTGTATGTATTGAAAAAAAGGATATTTACGAAGTTTAGTGCAAGTACAAGTACAGGCATACAGATACTTCTTGATATTACTTGTTTGCAAAGTTGAAATCACACAAGTTAAAATATATGTTACAAAACAAAGCATTAGAAAGATAAAAAAGCTAGATTAAAACATGTATCTACGAAACAATACTTTGCTTTAGAAATTCAGAGTTTAATTAGTAAAATTCAAGTTCAGAAATAAAAAAGTTCGTTAACTTAAATCAAAAAGCGATATTGTCAAATGATTACTTTGATTACTATTCTCGTCCTCCACTATACGAAGGATTATTATATTTACTAACAATAAGTATCATGCTTGCATAAATATACAATACAGCCTATACACATAATGTTACTAATGCTGCATACACCTAAATGGCACTCTTTAAGTTAAAATGTCAATACATAACTTTAACGAAGTGTTACTACATATTACTATTGCTGAGTACTGATACAGTATTGTACAGTACACACTTATCAGTTCTTAATTCTATTTGCAACTTTCGACACGACAGTATTTATTATTAGCTGCATTAACAAACTTAACCCTTAAATTTGCTTTAAAAACCAATTGACATTATATGTGTCACACCATCAATACTGTCAGTACGTAGAAGGTACTATATTTTGTTTCATATATTATAATAGTATTAGCAAACAAACAAAAAAGTACAATTCTATGTAATTAGAATCAACAAGTAAATTGCAAGTATTTTTACAATATTACAGCATCTCACTCTGGTAAAAATCTCAAACGAGGTATTGCAATATTACACATAAATGTAAGTAACAGTCTGTTTAAATTCAATGTTTCAAAACGGTACAAATTTCATGTTAAATATAAGTACCAACGGTCAATCAGTGTCAAAGTACATAGAGAAGACATTATACAGGAAACTAACATCTTTTTTTACCTGCTATAGAATACAATTCTCTCTGGTATTAACTCCCTTTGTGATGCGGTCATTTTCACACATTATAATTAAAATACTGATATAAACAACAGAGACAACTCAAATAAATACAATGATGATTCTTATCATCTAGTCGGTACCAACTTTTTTGGCGAAAGAAGCCAAGGCAGAAATTTCCGTAGTATCTGCATCCAATCGACTAAATTCGATCTCTTCGGTACCACTGTTAGTGTTGGCGTAAGGATCTACAAAGTAGAATCAGGGTAATTGTTAGTTTCTCATTTTATTTATGACAAAATGTTAACATTCCAAACACAATTAAATGTCATATACAATTACCTCTTTCTGGCGGCCAGCACTTATGAGATGGAGCGTACAAACATAGAAGTGCTGAAATGTAAATGTTCCACATTCCATACACCCCTGTATAGAAAGCGGAAGTGTATTCAATGTTGACCTGATCCTCCCATTTCCATTTATCTTCAGTTACTTGCCCCAATATGAATCCAATTACCGTCATAGCGGCACACACAAGTGTTGCCAACATGAGAAATTTGAAACGGTAGATAATTCCTTTAAAATAGAAAATGATGGTCAAAATTTTAGAAATCAAGACTTATGCTTCTGTGTAGAACAAATGAAGTATTCTATTGAAATGTTTTGCATTACTTTTGTAGGATACATATATACATAATATTTGAATGCATAATATTTGTAAGAAAGTATGATAAGGTTTATTGCTAATTTTTGTTTTCACACCTTGATAAAAAAGTCGTCGTACAGCAGACATAGCGGGAAGTGCAGTTCGTTTGGTACTTATGTTTCGGAAAACTCTCCAAACCATCCAGGATAGAAACACGAAATATAGAGAGGCAGATATTCCTGCTGCAATGATGAGAGCAAGTGCAAGTCGGGTTCCGGTGGGTGTGGCCCATAAAGAGTAAAATGGGTTTGCAACATGGGCACCTCTTTCACACAAATCGAATAGAAACAATGATATGCAGCCCACACCAACTGCACTTAAATGTTTCCAGTAAGTTTTCAATGACGCCCTCGGACTACCCGATTCCTACACATGGTAAAAATGAAAATCAGACAATTGTAGTTGTAATGTTACAGCTCTCAGCTTCCTAGTAAAAACTGCTTACAAAGAATGGACTATACTTCTTATAAACATACCAGAAGATGTTCTCCGGTAAATACCAACCAGAAAGACAAAAGAGCTGCGTAGAAAACTCCTTGACGAATATCGCTTAGAAGCAGCATATACGGCATGTCGAAGAACAGTGTAAGCCATTCTAAAGGAACTGCAAAATATCCAAAAAGTTTCGTTGGTAAAAACTTTTGTTATATCGCACAATGTAGAAAATCTCAAACAGGAATTTGTACTGCAATGCATACTACTGCAGTGTACAGTATGCACGTTTATAGATTTATAGATCTAAATGAAAGTAAAAATGTAATAACTAATTACAGTTTAAAAATTCCAGTGCAATTGCCAAAGCGAAAATCATTTTTTCTAGAAGAGCTGGTGGTCTGCCTTGATCTTTCACTCGTCTCCAAAACCAAATAATCACCAAAAGGACAATGGGTGTAAAAATTGTTTTCATTGACAGCCAGACTTTGGTAAATCCACCATTTTGATGTATGGTAACTAAATGCAAGTCATGGAGCATACCAATACCCTACGGAAAAAGTAAAACATTTTGAAATGTGTCTGATAATGTAACTATCAGATAATTTATAAACAATAATATCATGAACCATGTAAATCTATTACGCTATTGTATTCCGGATTTTTCGATGACACTGGTAGACGAATATTTAGTAAATAAAAGTCATGGTGCAAGGATCCAAGTTCAAATAGAGGGATAAGTCCACAATGATAATTATGTCCTTCCTTAGGTTCATCAATATCGCAATCCAATGTTCTCTTTTCAACTGATTCCGCATAAAGCTTCCAATCATCATCTTTATCGCCTTTATTCCGATAAGCAAGTCTTGAATCGATTTTCAAAGGAGCACCGTTTTCTAAGTATGGGCAATGACAAACAAAATTAATTAGTTCACCTCCGATTTAAACTCTATACTGGAGCATTATATGAAATAAATTTTACAAGAAAATGCAAGTTTATAAAGAACTTTAAAGAAGCTTCGGGACTTACGGACTGGCGTGTTTTCAGCATAAAGTATCTCCAATTGGAGAATGCCGATTAAATTCTGTTGCCATCTTGAATAATCCAAAATGATTTTCTCCTTCACCAGCGGAATTTGGAAGGTGAAAACGATATTGTCTGCAGTGTAACTAGAGTCATACTCGTCTATTTGGTTACAACCACCTACCCCCCTCGGGTAAAACCATTTCGTTTTATTGGCAGTGGGGTTGTGACACTTCGTGCTGGAGACCCAAGGTGCACTGGATGGTGCAGGTGCTGTGAGTGAACAGAAAACATTTGTCTCTTCAATAACTTTAGTGTTACATAAGGCTCTTTCGAAGCCGGACCTGGCTTCGTTCTTTCTATGTGACGGATTTTATATATTTTCAGCATGCCTGCATAAGGGTGCATTAATCATCGAAAACTGTTGTACAGAATATTATGTACAAACTTGAGTTGTACACTTTAAATACTTATACAATCATTCAATAACCGTAACCTGATTTGACAATATTTTAGTCGCTTTGCTTCGTTCGATTCTTAATGGCTTTGTCTGTTTCAATTAGCTTATCTTTGGTGTTTACACGTTGTAATTAAAATAATCTCACTCAAAATTAAGAAAAATCATGTTATATTATAGTAGAAGCTTTAAGGTTTTAACTTACCAATGAGTCCTCCGATCAAAAAGCATGTCAGTTGACAAATCAGGAATATTGTGGTGAGAACAAAGAGTTTTCTTCCACTTAAATTCTCCAAAACAGTTCCAGCCATACTTCCAGTTCAACTGTAAGAGAACACAACTTTATAAGCAATCATTGTGTGTGAAAAAGCAAAGTTAAAAATTACGCTTCAAACCTCCAGGTAAAATTCTGCTTTTGCATTCGATATATTCTATATTCTGCATAAAACGTCTACCATTAAATGCACATACCTTTATTTACTCAACGTATCTCAAAATCAGTTTTAACTGTTTTACTTGCGAATCCCGTGAATCATTCTGCCGATGATATAACTACGAATTGGATTTTGCAAGTACAGAAAAGATGCAAAGACGGAAAAACAGTATTAAAAGAGCTAAAAATAAGTTTTACATAAAATCTTTATACTGTTACCTTTGTTTACATTTGCCCTTTGAGCACTACAGCTTTAATTATGTTGTTTGACAGATGCAACTTATTTACTTACTTGAACGGAAAGAAGTGTGACTCAACTGACAGCTTTGTGTTGTGTCAGTGAATGTTAGTAATGTTGACTTTTAAGAGAGTCAGCTTGAGAGTCTGGTCTGGAGTCTAGTCTAGCCTTTAGGTAGCTTTAGCTAGCAGATTTGTATTCGACTCCGAGTCACCTGGGTCTCTACAAGCCTACAAGGACCCTATAAGCGCTCAAAAGTTATAAATTCCTTCTTATGAAACATTCTTACGATATACCATGCATATTTCTGTAGAAAAGCTGCTAAGACATATACCTACATTATATACGATCCTGCATCCTCCTAATGTAAACATGACAGTCATAACATGAATCTCGGTTTGGGGGGTCGTAAGACAAAATGTTGATATACAGTTGGGGTAAATAAGCTCTCAGTAAAAGTAGTTGATTTACTTAATTCAATTATTGCGGAGAGTACCTATATGTAAAACCAAGTTAAAATATGTAATGAAGATGTACAATATGAGAATTTCAGCACGTTGGGTACAAATTGCTTAATGTGGATGTATTATATTGATAATGCAATTGGGAAAAGATACAAGTCAATTCTCCGACACAACCACGAAATACCATAACACCCAACGTCATGTAGCAAATAAGCTTCAGCTCCCCTGTCACAAGCATTAAATTGTTTTGCAATATTTCAGCTTACACACATTACACGTGAGACTTGATTGATCTGACTGTCTCTAAATTAGTAGGTGATACAATTTTGTATTGCACATGGAGTATCTCTTCTGCTTCTGATTTTGTGTAAAGTGCATAGTTTGTTCAAGTTACCCCGATAATATATTGATTAACATTTATATACAATTCTTGCTTTGTGAAACACCTGACGAACGCAATGCAAATGCAAGGTACGGTTTGAAGCTATAAGGAAAGGAGTAATAAGAACCAGTTTTTCTGTCATTTAAACTAATTATTTGCTAACTCACGTTCTAATTCTTGTATTCTTTCACGAGAAATTTTTATTTGCATCTGGCAAGTATGGGCTAAGAACCATATATACCTAATGTAGGTAATAATTGCGGCGTACATGAAATGTGTAATCACTCACACACAAAAATCATCGATCCTATATCCTAACCCAAAACTAAGTGTACTACTATTAATTTATTAAGTAGTTTGATTAAGTCGTTTTCTCAACCAATCCACATAGAAAATGCCCAGTGAAGTAAAGAAGAGGAAATCAGGAGCTAAAACTCCTGAAAATACATCATCAGAATCACCCTCCAAAGTTAAGAAAGATCGTCCTGATTCTTCCAAAAAGAAGAAAGATGTAAAAACTGAAGAAGTTGCTGGGTAGAAAAAATTACTCTAATTTGAAAAACTGCTTATGCATATTATACTATTACTTTGTTCCGTCCAATGGAATAAAATGATTTTCCCCGTATTTACAAAATCATTGATTTTGTAAATTTATTTTACATTCATAATTGTATTACAGTGACCCTCCTCCGAAATTCGGTCCTCTGCTTCCCGTATCAAAACAGCGCTTATGGTCCAGAACCGCTTTAATTTTGGGGTTGATGACAATCGTCTGGTGGAATTCTAAGCAGAAGAATGAAGTCCCATTGGCGACAATTGACGAAAGAATTCCATCCCGCAGTTTTAAAACTAAATGCTCATCATCGTTACAAGAGGCGGTGACACCGTTTGTAGGTTAATTCAACAACAAATTACAAAGATTTCAAAATCTGAACAACCTTTTTTATTATAATACTTCTTGATACAGAGTTAGTTTTGATAGGTATTTCATTTTATTTTGCATTACAGGCTGTATTCCTAAGCATTGTGGTCGCATGATTTCCGATGATCTGATTTCTCCCGAAGAAATGATGCCATTACTGGATCTAGCTAAACGGGCATTTAACTCAGTGCACATACAAGGAGGATCGAGTATCCTCGATTTGCATACCGGATTTCTATCTTACGACGACAAATTTATTGACTTGTACAAACTGAATGCGACACGCAAGATATTCCACTATGGCGATCTTCTCGTTTACCAGTAAGGAACAAACAAACAAATATTTTTGTTTTCTCATGACATGCTACTATGATATTGGTTACCTTTAAATATAGCAGGGTTATCAAATGTTGTATAGGTAGGTATTATACGTCGTAGATACCTACAACATATACAAGTGTGTTAATAGTTTTAAACGTTTTATTTTCTTAGGGCAGCCAAGACAAAGCTGCGAAGAATGGTTTCCCAATACTTCGGGGTTGATTATTGGGCATTGCATTTAACATTTCCTACATTTTTCTCCCGTTTTACCGAAAAACCTGCAACGGCTCGAAAAGATGAATACTGGCATATCACTATACACCAGGTTTTACAAATTTAATTATATTCAACTTCAGTTTCTAGCTTTTCAGCTAAACCTATAGCCTATATACATATGTTACATGACCAATCAATTATTTCGATATCCTTCTCGGGTCTAAATGTTGATATTTCATTCACAGGAGCATTATGACCATTTCCATTATTCCTCAGTTCTATTTCTTTCTGATTACGGAAGAGATTTCCAGAAAGGAAGATTGGTATTTATTGATGGAGACAACACAAATAGAACAGTGGAACCAAAAAGAGGTATCCCTAACTAAATTTCCCTAACTAATTTTGTAAATTAATTTATCTCGATGTACGATTTGATAAACGTACTGTATTTTACAATTCTAGGTCGTTCTATGGTATTCACCTCAGGAGAAGAAAACAGGCATTACATAGAAAGAGTCGGTGAAGGAATCCGTTATGCTTTAACAGTAGGTTTTACTTGCGAACCAAAAAAAGCTATCAGAGACCCAAAGTTGTAAAGCGAGTGAAACTATTAAAGTGTTCAACAACGAATATCATACTCGAGGGCACATGACAGTAAAAGTTCATGTCGCATATAGAAACACAGATATTATACGTCTCAAACATTCTACTTGTACACATTATTAGAACTGAATACTGATATTTATATTTGTCGTATTTATTTATGAATTTATAGAGAAATTCTCAATTATCATTCCTGTGAATTCTACTACTACTTTACATTTTCCAAAGTATTAAACCACTTAACCAAGATGCTATAATATCATTTTACTTTATACTCTTGAATTTGTATGTAATATTGTTAAAATTAAAAATAGTAATAGTATTCTTATTCTACTATTTTTTATTCTGGACTAATACCAATAATAGGTTGTGTCAGTACATTTTTCATTTAGGTATAGGTTGTTGTCATTATTGATGTAAACGATATAAATATTATTGATACAATTATTGACCAGAAATCAATTATGAAATGTGTAGTGGCAAATGATTCTAATGAATGGCAGTGAGAGAAAGTTGTAAATAAGTCTGGATAAATTGCTGTAGTATAAAGCGTAGGTATTGTAAAATGTAATGGTGCAGTGCTAGTTTCAGTTGGTGAAAGCAATAAGCAATCAAAACTAAAACCAAAGATTTTGAAGTTTGGACTCCCCTAATTGTGTGTCTGTTCTTCGATGTCAACCCTAAAATTTACACATTGTGAAAAATGATCATAGAAAAATGCGTAATACTATCATGAATTTTCATACAAAATGAATTATAATGATTGTAAAAATTCTGATGTTGTGAAAATAAATTATTTCGGGGAGAAAATCGCAGCTAGCATAATAAAGGTCTTTATTACCGGTATATTTTATGTATACTTACAAGTAGTACAGTCCCTAACAAATACACAGTTGACGACGCTTCATAAACCTTTGTGTAGTAATTCAATAACAATAATGTTTCGTTTTATTCAGTTCTCCAATTGGGATATAAAGTCTAAAAGTAAGTCTAAAATATTTACTAAATTAGGTACACTGTAATGACCAAAATTCGATACTATTATACTTCTACTTCTACTATGTGAGAAAGTGAGAACATAATTTTTATTCTCACATTTAGCTTGTTAATGATGCATTAGAACATTAATGATGCATAAGGGACAACTAGCTCGTTTCAAGGAAATATTCAATACAGTAATACTGTATTCTCTTTTGCATATCGTTTACATCTTGTTACATGATAGCAATTATCATCTAATTGCAGACATATCTAGTATTTTCGCTTCGATTCGCTATAAAAATTTATTTGATTGAATTATAGTCCAATTTGCTATACACGAACCAATCAGCTCACAATTAATTAATCATGCTACATTACTGGACCGAAAAATATCATGTCTCCAAATTGTTTGGAAATATTGTTACCATTATTAGTAGGTATGGTATAAGTAGGAGTCCCAATTTGTCTCCTCTTTGTAAGTTAGAAAAGAATTGCATATTTCATAAGCCTATCTATACCTATTATTTATAACTGTACCTAGTTACTAAATTGGCTTGCAATCAAGTTCTATGAAGGAGCGACACACTTACCCACATATAAATATCCTTAAGCACTTGAGCTGCCAATTTGCTTAAAATAAGTACGTAACAGCAGAAGCCAATTGAAAGCAGAAAAATAAATTGTATGCACGAAGCATGAGTACTTCTTCAATGTTTGTTCCCTTGTTGAAGGATTTTTAGAGAGATAGATGGGTTGTAGTTAATTCATCCTTCATATTGATCTGAAATCGATAGGAAACGCTGACAGACAAGATTAGCACAAGAGCGTAAAGAGAAATTGAATGTAACATAATATACTCGTTAGTATTAGTAATAGACGTGTAGAAAGGTTTCTGCAGAATAGATTTATATGAATACCGAAATACCTTTGAAGTGGTATAACTGCACCGGCCAAGGTCTCATATTGCCTTGTGTTTTGTGTGTAGTGGAATGGGAAAGGAACAGCAAAAGTATTCTGTCCACTTGCAATCCTTTACTACTGCAAATAAGAAATAGATCATTCTCAGGATACTTCTTCTCCATAAACCTGAAATGATTTTCTGCTGCGATATGTATAGATAAAGCTGCCGGGTACGACGGAAGAGTTTCATTTATTGCTTGGCAAATATTGCAAAGGACCTCATTTTGTGTTATTGGTTTAATAGGACACGTAACATGGAAAACCACAACTAATACCATTTGGAAACATTAACAACTTCAGGTAAAAATTTGTTTTCCTTCTTCTTTAATTGTACACTTAAATTTGTGACAGAGATAAAAACAAGTAGGACATTTTTCTGTAGATCGATTTTCAACTTTCATGTCATTTCCCCTACTAATCACTATTCGATTGATTCCGGGATTTGTCGTCAAATAGTTTGGACAAAATGGAAGGAAATGAGAGTATGGTCAGTACCAAAGAAAAAAAAGAAATGGATAAGCAATTTCGTTCCACATTAAAAAGTTTCTTAGCAGACAAAGGAAAAAGTGCATTTTCATTTTTTGTGACATCTTTTCAAGTTTTATTGCACCGCTATGGCTATTACGGCGATGATTCTGAAGATGATATTATGATCATCGAATCTAAATCTCTAAATAATACTTCAGATAATTATTTTTCAAGTAACACTGAAGAAACTTTAAAAATATCCCAATGCATAAAAGGAAGTTGCAACTTTCATGACTTATGGACAAATAACGAGAAGAAAATTCAAAAGCATTTAAATGAGAAAACTTTTGAGTCTGAAGCGAAACAAGCTTTATGTGGATGTATAACGAACAATGCAACTGGAAGTTCACAATCTGTAATGATGTCACTTTCAATAATTGGAGACCCGGAGAACGACTACAAAATTCAGTCGATTTCCGAACAAAACGATCCCGACCTACAGAAAAGATTTCTAAAGCATTTTTTCAAATTGGTCCAAAGTATTTGTGCCGATGCCAATTTATGTCAGCAAATTTCCGCCTACGATATCCTGACGGAGCAGGAAATCCAAGAATTATTGTCCGAATGGAATTCCACAGACGATACCACATACGACAACATCAAAGGGATTCACCACCTATTCAAAGAACAAGCAATACAATCTCCTTCTCTACCTTGTGTGATATTTCAATCAACCAAACTATCCTATTCTGATGTAGACGATAGGTCAGATAGTCTTTCCTGTTATATAAAACACTTGGAAATAGTAAAACCAAGAGATAAAATCGCAGTTGCCCTTTCTCGCAGCGAACATTTAATTATAAGTGTTCTATCGATTTTAAAACTTAACTGTATCTACGTGCCTGTTGACCTTTCCAACCCACAAAGTCGGTTAGAATTTATCCTTGAAGATGCAGAGCCTGCATTGATCATCACGGACTCAATAGAATCCGAACATTTTCTTGGCAGTATATTTCCAGGGAAAATTATCAGTATTACCTCTAAAGACGTATTATATTACTCAACTTATAAAGATAATAAGGATCAAATGGTTTCAGATGAAATTGCATACTGTGGGGAAAGCATTGCCTACATAATTTACACTTCCGGATCCACAGGAAATCCTAAAGGAGTTTGCTGCACTCACAAAGGTCTTGTAAATCGCATTTGTTGGATGAGGGATCATTACAATGTTAGCAGTAATGATAAAGTATTGCACAAAACTCCTATTGGATTTGATGTGTCACTCTGGGAACTTTTGCTTCCACTGGTATCCGGTGCATGTGTAATCATAGCTGCTCCAGATGCACATAAGGATAGTAGAGCTATAATGAAGGTAATAGAAGAGGAAAGTGTAACGTTAGTTCACTTTGTCCCATCAATGCTCCGGGCCTTTCTCCAGTCTAAAGAATCCTACGACAGTTGCGTGTCTTTGCGGCATGTGTTTGCTAGTGGAGAAGCATTGACTACCGATATCGCAAAACTTTTCTATGAAAAATTTATCACGAATGTCACTCTTTGTAATTTATATGGGCCAACTGAAGCTGCTATTGATGTCAGCTATTTCGAGTGTCGCCGGGAGGATATTAATTCTGTAGGATTAACAATTCCGATTGGAAAGCCGATAGCTAATACTCAATTGTATATATTGGATGACAATTTCCAACCTGTGCCTGTCATGGTACCAGGAGAGCTTTACATTGGTGGACGTGGCCTTGCTAAAGAATACTTAAAACGACCTGAATTGACACGAAAACATTTCCTTAATAATCCTTTTGGATTAGACCGGATTTATCGAACCGGAGATGTGGCTATTTATAGAGCTGACGGCAATATTGAATATTTAGGACGAAAGGACAATCAGGTGAAAATTAGAGGGTTCCGAATCGAACTGGGGGAAATTGAAACTATTCTTATGAAAATGCACGGGGTAGCTAATGCTGCAGTAATAGTCAGAAATGATGTAGTTGTTAACGGAAAGGTTTTAGTTGCCTACATTCAGAGAACTGTTGAAGAGGAGACTTTTGGGGAAAGGGAGACGAGTTTTATTCAACGATTAAAAGAAAGTCTAGAGAAAATTCTACCTTCCTATATGATACCTAGCAGTTTTGTGATTCTTGATAGTTTCCCATTAATGTTAAGTGGAAAATTAAACCGAAAAGCTTTTCCGAAACCGTTGAAATGCAGTGGGAGTGGTAAGCTTGACTTTCTTTTGCCCACAACACACACAGAGAAAGTTATGAGCAAGATTTGGTGCGAAGTGATGGGTTTGGAAAGAAACTGTGATGGGCTGGGTATTCGTGATAATTTTTTTCAGTTGGGAGGCGATTCGATTATTTGCATACAAGTTCGATCGCGTGCTAAAGATTATGGCATTGCGATATCAGTAAAAGATATTTTTGACTACCCAACAGTTGAGCTGCTATCAGCCGCTGTAGAACGTAGATGCGAAGGTAAGTCCAATGGAAATGCAATTACACCTTTAATCGACAATGCGTTCGGGGAAATACCATTGACTCCCGTTCAAGTTTGGTTCTTTGATCAGAAATTCCAAAATGTGAATTATTGGAATCAACGGGTGATAGTAAAACCTAACAGCATAATAGATGAAAGTATTCTGCTGAAGTCCTTGGGATTTATAGGAACATTACATTCTATTCTTAATGTGAAATTTTCGTATGCGGACCAGGCCAGGAAACATTTGACTCAAAACTGTAACGAGAACAAGAGTGTAAATAACAATGAAAGTAATTTTATTATGAAAACCTTGATCATACAACAAGAATCATACGAGCATGAAACTGAGAAAATAAAAATTATAGAGGATCATCAAAGACAAATAGAATGTTCACTTAATATAGAGCTGGGACCTTTGTGGGGTGTGACTTTGTTTAATTTTGTGAAGGCAAATGAATTGGATCAGAGAATTTGTTTCTTTGCAAATCATTTAATCATGGACGGAGTCTCAATGCGTGTCATTATAACAGACTTGGAAAAAATTTATTGCTGCTTCTTATATGAAAATGAGAAAGAGCTTCGGGAAATCAGAAAAACCACGAGTTTTAGAACTTGGTCGTTAACAATGATGTCTCTTGCAAACACAACCGAATTAATTAACGATTTTAAATTTTGGAAAAATGTAAAATCTACTTCAAAAAGAATACTCACATTAAAACAATCCCAGAGTTCTCACTTGAATGGAGTAGATGTATTTAGTAATTTTCTGAGTAAGGAAATCACGAATGATTTGCTTTATAAGGCCAATACGGCTTATAAAACAGAAATTAATGATCTTCTGTTGACGTCTCTTGCCGTTACAATTGCCAAATGGACAGGAAAAAATAATATTGCTTTGGAATTGGAAGGACATGGAAGGGAAGAAGAAATCTTCGGTAGAGACTCTTTTATTGATATCTCACGAACAGTTGGCTGGTTCACAACAATGTATCCTGTATACTTACAGATTGACGTTCCAAATAATCTGGAAAGGAGTTTAAAAGCTGTTAAAGAACATCTTAGGCAGATTCCTTGCAAAGGAATTAGCTACGGAATTCTGAAGTATTTAAAGAAAGTCGATTGGTTACAAGATGTAAAAGAACCTGAAATTTGTTTCAATTATTTAGGACAGATTGATAATCAAATAATTACAGGGTCAAATTGGAAGATTCTCAGATTAGAAGACAGTATATCTACAGACAATCATTTACACAAGAGTATTATCATAGACTGTGCAGTACGTGAAGGGATATTGGAAATAGTATGGAGATATAAGCGTTGCTTTGAATACTCTACGATTAAATACATAGCTGAAGAATTTTCATCACAAATAACCGCACTGGTAGACCATTGCTGTAGGGAGGACTCGTTTGGATACATTCCATCCGATTTTCCTCTCATGCAGAATAACTTGACCCAGGAAACAATTGATATTCTTTTCGGAGGAATCAGAGGAATTACTGATATGCTTCCTTTAACACCGATGCAATTAGGTATGTATTTTCTTAATTGCTTACATCCTCAGGCAGATAATTACATAGTTCAAAAAATTTACACTATTACTGGAGATGTGCAAGTGAATTTGTTAGAGCAGGCTTGGCAAGCTGTTACAAAACATTTCGATTCTCTTAGAACCACATTTTATAACGGAAGGGGATTGGAAATGCCAGTTCAAATTGTACTTTCGTCTGAACATACAAATATTACATTGAATTATATCGATTGGTCTACGCACATGGATTGTGATCATGAAATTTTACTCTCTAGTTTTATAAAAGAAGATCGCAAGAAATTATTTTCATTGGCAAGTCCTCCTTTGATGAGGGTATCACTCGTCAAACAGTCAAGTAATAATTACTTACTGTTGTGGACAATGCATCATATAATTTTAGATGGATGGAGTGCGGAAATAATTTTCAATTCCGTCATTTCTTTATATAAAGATTTATTTGATGGAGAAGTAAACAAAATTATTTGCCCTGCTTCTTTTCGAGAGCACATCACTTGGATGAATGCTCAAAACAAAAATCTGGAAAAAACTGATTCATACTTCCTAAGTTATTTAAAGGGTTACTCTTTCAAAGAATCTATGAATTCATGGAATTCTTTATCCACGAAAAATAATCAATCTTCAGTATCCTCTTTTGATTCGTTGTCTTTCACCCTCTCAGAAAATATATCACTGCGCTTGAGACAAACCGCATCTTCTTATCAGGTTACACTAAATACACTGATTGAATTAGCATGGGGTATGCTGATAGCTAGGTATACTGAGGAAGATGATATTGTTTTTGGTTTAACCGTCTCTGGAAGATCAGAACAAAACAATAAAGATATCGTAGGGTTGATGATAAACACTCTTCCATTGAGAATTAAATTCACTAGTGGTGGAATTCAAACTTATCTCAGTAAACTGCAAACTGACACTCAGCAATTGGAACAATTCTCGTATGCATCTCTAGCTGAAATTCAATCATTATTTGCTAAAGAGCAAGGAATCGAATCTAAAAGGCTTTTCAACACAATTTTAGTATTTGAAACTTATCCTGTGAATTACGGCAACATAAAATCGACGGTGAAAGTCTTTTGTAAAGACACAATCGAAAACACAGAATACCCATTGACAGTTGCTGTTTCTATTTGTCCCAATGGCGAAATTGCTTTTAAAATGGTGTACAAAAGACAGTTCTTCCTCAATGAACATATTGGAACTATCTCAAACAGTTTACAGAACTTGTTAGTTCAAATAATCGATAACCCTGATAAATCTTGGGACGAATTCGAACTATTGTCAAAAGAGAATCATGAGGAATTTGAACAAATATATAATAGTAATGATGTCAAGTTTAAAAGTGAACTTTCAGCTATCCGTCTTATTTTCGAAAAGATGGATAAATCATCAGACTCGCTTGCTATTATCGATGCATGCCGAAAATTTACATATAGGGAGATGTACAATGAAGTCATTAAATTGGTATTTTACATAAAGAGTGTAATCGGAGATACGCAAGGGAAAATATTTGGCATTTGTTTAGAGAGATCTCCTGAATTAATATTCAGTATACTTTCTGTCATGTCTTTGGGAGGGATTTATGTACCCATAGATCCTCTTACTCCTGTGGAAAGGCTGGATTTTATTTTGCAAGATACAGAAGCAAGTGCTGTGCTCACTACAGAATTCTTGAAGAAATATTTGTCTGCTTTGTCGTATCGAGGGAAAATTATTTGTGTAGATGAAATCATCGAACAGAATGGCAATAATAATGAGCCAGATATTTTAGATACTGCATTTATGAAAGTTATTGCATTATCTGATTCTGCTTACATAATATACACATCCGGATCTTCGGGGAAACCGAAAGGAGTTGTCGTTACCCATGAAAACCTTACAAATTATTTACTATGGTCTCAAATGAAATACATCGGTGAAAGCAACACGGGTGTTATTCCGCTGCATTCTTCCATTGCATTCGACCTTTCTATTACATCCATATTTCTTCCCTTAATATCTGGAAACACAATCGTGACTGTACCAGACTCCCTCGGCATTTCAGGGTTGCTGGATGTTTTGAGCGAAAGCAACCACATCAAATTGTTGAAAATAACTCCTTCACACCTTGATATAATCAATGAAGCTTTTCCTAATCCTGGTAGTTTGCCGAAGATAGATTCAATTATTATTGGAGGTGAAAATTTATTGTCTTCAAAAATTGAACGATGGTTTGTTGAAAATCCAAAGGTGAAAATATTCAATGAGTATGGCCCCACAGAATGCACGGTTGGATGTACGTGCTATGAAGTGAAAGCAGATTTTGATTTTAAATTATTCCACTCAGTTCCTATAGGACATCCTATAGCAAATACATATATTTATATTCTTGATAAAAGAATGTATCAAGTTCCGAAATATTGTTTGGGAGAACTCTACGTTGGAGGAATGGGGGTCACGAAAGGATATCTTAATTTGACAGACAAAACAAAAGAAAGTTTTGTTGCAAATCCCTTTGGTGAAGGGTTCCTTTACAAAACAGGCGATTGTGTTAAGTATGGTGATGCAGGGATTTTAGAATACTTAGGGAGATCCGATCTACAGATTAAAGTAAGAGGATATCGTATCGACCCAGGTGAAATAGAGTGTGCATTGAAAAGCATTCGAGGTATTAGAGATGCAGCTGTGGTTTTAGTGAAAGGTGACATGACCGCATTTGTAGTATCCGATATTATCACAAGTATATCTCAGGTAGTTTCTATTCTGGAGAAGAAACTTCCAAAATATATGATTCCAACTAATTTAGTCTTTCTGGATCAACTTCCCATTGCAGCTAGTGGAAAAGTTGATATAATTTATCTACAAAATTACCAAGATGTTTCAAAATCAAAGACTCAGAGTTTGCTAGAAGATAAATTGATTAATAGTAAATTGCCAATTTTATTAAACACAGAATTAACCTACTTCGAATCTCAAGTGGCATCGATCTGGAAAGAAATTCTCAATTTGGAGAATTTCCGCGGATTAACAAGCGAAGATAATTTCTTTCAACTTGGTGGTCATTCACTAACAGCATTGAGGTTCACAAATCTTACAAAATCTCGCTTGGGCGTCACATTTCCACTTTCAAAAATATTTGAATGCCCTACAGTGAAAGAGCTGGCTCTGTGTATCAATAAAATGAGTTGTCAAATAATTTCTCCACAAAAATTATTAATACCACAATGTGTTATTACCATTAATGGCCAGGGAAATAAAACTCCCTTGTTTCTAATCCACTCTGGCTTTGGACTGGCAACGGAATATTTTTCTTTATCAGATTTAGATAATGATCGTCCAATTTTTGGAATAAACAGCAATCGCTTTTCAATGGAAAATGCTACTTACAGCAGCTCTCGTGATAGCACCGAATCATTTCAGAGCATTACAGAAATGGCACATCATTACATTTCTATAATTTTAAGCGTAAAGAGTCAGGGACCTTTAATAGTTGGAGGATGGTCATTTGGAGGTGTTGTGGCTCTGGAAATGGCTCATATACTAAAGAAGAAAGGAAAAACAGTCGAGTTGGTAATCCTCTTAGATAGTTTCAATAACAGAAAACCAGATATGGTTATAGCTAAGGAAGATATAGAGACAAATTTCCCCAATCTGTCTCTGGAAGAAAGAAACATGATATATTTAGAATTAGAAAGTAACTGTAAACTCTTAACCAGTCACAAAGTGAAAGCTTACTTGAATCAGAAAGTGGTATTAATTAAAGCTGCACCATCTAATGGTTTAGTACATTGTAGAAATGATGAACTTAATGGATGGAAAGGAATTTTGTCTCCTTTGGAAATAATTGATATTCCTGGATCTCACTATGACATGTTTCGACCAGAGTATGTAGAGTATACGACGATGGCTTTGATAAAGGCTTTAGAAATGATTGATTGACTGTGGTAATAATATTATGAGGAGAAGGGGAAAGTAAATATCTGTGTTAGTAATATAGTAATATGATATTCACAGTAGTGCTCAGGTATATTAAATATATCTAAAATTAAATGCGTAGTACAAAAAACAGAATAGTGAAATGAATACCTAATCATATTACACATAAGTAGTAATAAAAAATGCATGAAACTTGTTAGTCAGAAAATGGGAACCTAATTGTACATTCATTTGAATAATTTCCATGATTATTACTTTTCTTTACTTTACGATGTATCATTGACTTGTAGCCAGGGTTGGGTTTTACCCAACCTTTTGAGGTTTTAACATCCCACTATGGTAAAACCCTGTTATAACAGGGGGTTTTGACAGGGTAAAACCCTGTTAAAACTCAAAAATCGATGGTATTTGCAGATTTTAATTGTGCTAAAC
>JABASD010000823.1:0-56569 GCA_019776165.1 Pogonognathellus flavescens | reverse complement strand
GTTGGGTTGGGTTCGGGTTGGAGAATGCGTGACGTAATCGGGTTTTGGGTTGGGTTGGGTTGAGAGAATTGGTGGGCCAGATTGGGTTGGGTTGCAAAATTTCGACCCAAAAAATGCTCTACAAGCCTTGCCTTTTGAATTTTTGGTCAACCTGTTAGTATAATATGAAGTTACAGTAAAATGCTTTACTGTGTATGGTGCTAATGGTGCATTATTGTGCTATTAATTTGCATTTAAATAACATAATATCTTAAGACCGGTTCGAGGAAGTGAAATTTAAGTCTCGTTCAATTTTCGAGGAAGCTTAACTTAAGATATTTGAACTTTGATATTCCAAGTTTCAACTCTAATTACAGATACGGTAGAACTGTATAGATAATATACAAATAAGGTAAATGCAGAATACTTTAGGATTTTTTGCTGCATTGCTTTTTACAGATACTTGTAGTTCTTCCTTATACTTCGTCTCGTTATCATTATCTGAGACTTCACACAGACGGTACTGCATTGCACTTATATAGTAAAAGTGTTAATGATGAGATAACGGAATTATAATCCTTACAAAGTATGTTGTGTAAATTACCTGCAGTTTAGATGCACAAAGCAGCGTTTCAAAGACTATACACATTTCCACACACTACTGAACTGAATGTTGTTTTGAAACATCGTAAAAGCAATTTGTGTAAGTATACAGTATACAATACACCAATAATGCTCGCGTATTTTGTAGCAGTGCATAGAGTGTATTGGTAGCAACCTTTATCTAATTGCATTAATTTCCACTGTTCCATTCACTCTCTGTGAATTGGATTTGCATTAAATTCAATCAACATCCCAAGCAGACTTGATACTGTGACGCTCTTTAGTGCTACTCATTCTGTTACATCAAGCTGTCACGGTTCTTCTGCTTTTATTTTGTTAGTTGAGCTACTGGTGTGAATTTGAACCTACTGCAGTGTTGTGCCAGAACTATGGAGTCTACCTAAAAACTCAAAAGGGCCACGACCTTTATTTACTATCATCATATCATCTCATGACACCCATAACGAACCACAATCAGTGTTAATGTTATTTTACCATAAATACAGTTGGATGATATCGATATAATATACCTTACTTTAATATATTATAGATTCTGATTATAAGCACATAATTTTATGCTGCACCACTGTTGTTAATGAATTTGGTCATTTTGCTAATGAATTTCCAATCCATTGTGCATAGTTTCATTATTTAATTGTAGTGCTGTGCTAGGAAATGCGATGTATAAATATACACTGCGGTATAAATGGACGATCATATCGTTCAACAACTTTTAGGTGGTTTCATTTTCGTACGTGAGGTAAATGGAGCGAATTCATGCACAGATATATAGAGAAAGCTGATTTGTAAGTTGTGTGGTTATGATAGTGTTGGAAACTCGCTACCGAAGATCTTGTCATAGGGCAATGCAAATGGCAGGGCAGTGGCAGTGGACATAATAATATTATTTGTCGCTTAGCTGCACAGTTTCTGCTTCGAAGGCACGATATCTGCATGTGTAGCAGGACAATGCCTTCACAGTTTATTGTTAGTCAAATGAATGCATTCGTATAGGTGATGAAAAACGAGTTGGAAGTAGTTAGTTGCTTTGCTGTATATAAACCTTTTGAATACACAAACGCTTACTTTACTGCACAGTAGTTTGTTCAACGTGCATTGATAATAGTATGGTAATAATACAGCAGACTTGCATCGTAACAATAAGTCATTGCCGTTACAACATCTTGCTCTTGCTTTGTGCCCAGTATGAAAACGGTAGCTATTATTAGATCTAATTTATGAATGAACAAGTATGAATGAACTACGAAATCATATGAAATCAACATGAATGAATTCTTCTTATTATTTATTCAGCTTGTGTTCAAATCGAGAAAACGAAACAAAAATATCTGTATAATGTACTTCCTTTATAATAATATTATCTATATAGGGGCAACTGCCCTATACCTAATCGAATAAGTGCATGGTGTCTTACGACAATATTGAAGTGTTAGTAAATAAATGACGCTACCATGCACTAACTGTCACTACTCTTAAGGTACCATTACACTTCTGGCTTGTATTCTGAGTTTTTTTGATACTAGCAAAGAATTTAATTACGGTGAATCTACATTGCCAATTATTACGAGAGTTATATTTAATATAGGTTTATACATTTGAGAGGAATGTAAGATTAAAAAATTTCACCCATTTTGTATTTACAGTGTATACCTTTATGCAAAATGCTGATTGTGATTGTAATGACGTATTTATTGTTTTTTACAGACGAGAGCTCCCGAGTGAACAAAATAAGTGAGTATTTAACACATCAGCAGTATCTGCGCATTCGGAAACACATTAAGGTATGATAATTTCCTCATGCAACTAACTATAAAATGTCTTGTAATAGTGTAAACACACATTGCATATACTTTTAATTGCTTAGCACATTTTCATTATTGCCTGCAAGTGTAGCAAGTAGACATTACAGTATTATGTAACTTATTTGCAAGTGACTCATACGTAAATACTTTATGCACATAATATATATTGTAATAATGATCTATCCCTCTGTACAGGATGACCCTAAGTCTTTTTTCTGGGGTTATGGTCAGGCTTTCAGATTTCGTTAGAAGGATTAGATTAGGTAGGTACTAGCAGGTACTACATAGGCTACCTAAGTAAAGTACCTACCTATTTACTATAGCTATTTCATTTTCAAGGCTTTATATGAGCTTTTCCATTTTATGATTAGCTGCATGATAATAATGTTGTAAGTGAATTGAAGTAAAAGTAGGTAGGTAGTGTTTGTGTACGTGTCTTGACGAAACTGTGTGATGCCATAATACTTGAGTAAGTTTAGTGTGATTTTATTATCTTTTGTGTGGAGAAAGAGCTCTCGAATCTTTAATGCACGAGACAACCACAACAAGGACAATTTTAAAGCTCTATAACTCATACGTAAGTTACTTTATCCATTCTGTTTTCGGGTCAATGGATGGAAGTGAGCGAGAGAGTAATCGACGGGAGATGAAGGCAAGTTATTATACGCAGTTTCTATCCACCAGCAGTTTTATTATGGTGGGAGGTAATGGAAGTTGCAGATAGTGGATGGACAAAAAGTGGGGGTATTAAGTATTTAGTAGCTCTGATATTATTTGCAGAATCTCACTTGATTGTCTTGATCCTTTCAAAGTATTTAAGTACGTAAGTACTAACTGTAAGTAAGAAGAAAGAGAGTGGGTGCTGATTTCACTCCGAACTGGTACGTGTCTCCATATTATGTTCTTTCATAATGGACCATAAACTGAAGAACATTTCCCGACACTCGTCTTACCTGCGTTTATTTGCCAGAAGAATATCACTAACAGCGAGTGATCAACATTTTGTGTAAAATAAAAATGTCATATACTTAATACGTAAGTAGTTGCGTATCAAGTGGAGAAAACGTGAGGAGAATGTACAAACAGACGCGGTCTCAAACAACCCAAAGCATATTATATTTTCCAACAGCGAATCTATATTTGCAACTGGTTTGACTGTGATTGGTGTGTGTACCAAGGTGTAATGAGAGCAAAAGTCATTACACTTAAGAACATCATTTCTTAAAAATGTAATGCAAGCGACAGATAAGTGCAGTAGTGGTAGAAGCAATAATAAGACACATTCGAAGCTCACTCGAACTTTGAACAAGTATTTATTTGGGTCACACCATAGCCATTAGCTGTGCATTTCATTAGGTATATAGCAAAATAATGTAGGTACCTTTGCATTGGACCTACACCCACAATGACCCTTTTACTTTTTCATTTCATTAAGTGCAGTTACAAAGCCCTAATCAAAATGCTACCTATTACCTTACTACTACTCAGGTACCTGCTTTGTTTGCTGTCAATAATTTAGAATTTGAAATTCTAATACTTTCACTTCAGGCTGTTAAACTTAACGTGATGTCATCCTTGTATATTAATATTCACCGCAATTAAATTCTGTACAACTTCATCTGGCAATTATTGCATACATAAGTAAAATTTGAGTTTGACATTATAATGGAAATGGCACTAAGATATTATTATTTGAATATTGATGTCAGTATTATTTGACACATTTTATGTTGTACCTACCATACCATACTATATTATGTATGACCGGAGATTAAAAGAATTTTGTTTTTATTTTGGAGTCAATCATTTGTGGTAGACAAGCGAAAACGGAGAAGCAGCATTTCGCAAGGGGTTGCTCTCTCTTATTTGAAAACTCATGAAACGCCTATATAAGAGTAAGTATTGTTGTACTGGATAAAATAAGGTTCCTACACAGAGCATGAAGAATTGTTTACTTTGTTCTTCTCAAGTTTAGAGTGCAATTGATAGCATAATGGACTTCTTGGAGTAGTGCTGGTTGCACTTCTCCATGAACCAGGGATGGAGACACACGCTAACCCGGCAGCGAGACAGAAATCGGGAACTAACAACAGGTCAAGATGTTACGTACTGTAATAGGAGTACTTTCTGCAGAAATATGGTTCATTGCAGGTCAAACGTTTCCCAAATATATATCAGAGTACATACAGTAGAGCAGAGTTTAACAACATAGGTAGAGGTAGAACACAGTAAACGTGAACATACAGTCTTATTGTTAGTCTTACTTAGCCCAGGAGCATACAGGCTGACGCTCAGATAGAAAGTCAACTCTTTACAAGTTGATTAACTTACCAAGTAGGTATAGCATAGTTTTTATTTCTAACTATCATGAAATTAAAACTTCGAAATCAATTAATATCAATTTATCAACGATCGTGCTATAAAATGAAAATGATACATAATAACTTTTTTTATATTTTTTGGAGAAAGTGATGGAATGGTAATGTGTTTGGAGATTTTGCATAGGAATTAGTTATATTAAACTGAATAGATAACACAATAGCTGACTCATAATGGGAAGAAACAGTGAGAAAACGAAGTGAATCATTTCGTCCTTTCAGTAGGTATCTATAAATATTTAGTATAAGTAAATTAGTTTTTGACTTTGGTATAATAAGTCCTTGGAAAGAGGTGCATTACTAGTTAAAAGGGCAAAGCTGATGAGAGCCGATAGAAGAAAGAGTCTGACAATAGTAAGGTTGTGAGATGTGTAAGAAAGAGACTCTTGTGTATTGCGAATTGTGAGTCAACTTGCCTGCAAGTTATTGTTATTTTATTAGTATTCTCCGAGTATACTTTTGGCAGTTGAACTACATAAGTTGATAGAAAGAGGCTAAGGAGGATGACGTGATAGTGAAGACAATTTAAAGCCCAAAGGTCCTGCACGCAGTTTAACAAAGCTTACTGTATTACCAAGACACTTTCTCATGTCGAAATGTAGCGAAGGGAAAGCTAAGCGACAACATAACATCATAACCGAGTAAAACTCAAACCCAACTCCACCACAATGAACTTCAGCAGCCTCGACTCTGACTATTGCAAGAAGAATGTGTGAGTACTGACGAGTATACCCGCTATGGTACAATATTCTTTCGACTTTCTTCTATATATATTGCGCTATTGCTTTACAATAAGCTGTATTGCTTAACTCGGTTCTTCCGTCTCTCTCTGCGGAGAGTAAGGTTTGTTTCCAGGAAAGAAACTTAACCAACAGTAATGTAATCCTATATGACTTGACTATGTCACAACCTAAACTTTGGTCTCGTCGACTTTCTCTTCTACTGAAAGCAGACCTTGGCTATTAGTAAGTAGTTTACGTACTTACACATGCACAACGCAATTACTCAAGTTTACTTCTGAAATCTGGTTTGGTTTGACTTGAGATTATCACTGACTCTGTTTCTCTAATAGTATAAAAACCAACCGCAAAAGCAGCTGTTCGCTTCATTAAGTTATCTATAAATAATTATTATCGTAAAATGACCCGAAACTACATTATTAGAGTGTTGATGCATCTAATGTGTTGTTTAGAGACTGCTAATGCATTTTCCACTGTGTACTTTACTCCTTGTTGTCCCCCACGAGTAAAAATGTTTGTCGCGTTCAACTTTGTTTAATGCATGAGTGATGTTGCACTATAATATTTAACTGTAAGGTTATATTGGCTAGAATTTATAGAGATATAATATTCTTCATGTATATTGTATAGTAGACATGGCATAGATGATCAAAAGAGCGGTGTGTTGGAGAGAAATGACCAAAAGAAGTGATTCTCTCTCGCCTTTGGCATATAAATGGTTTGAATCCTTTAGCAGAGCACATCATTCACCTCGCAGTGCGTTCAATTCTGTCATGATGGTTCTTTCTTCGTTCCACTAATCGTGTGTTCTTATCTAATCATATCCCAGACAAGTCAAACCAGTTCAACTCTGAGAGTTCTCTCTCTAAGTCTCGTCGACTCACTTCATCTTCCGCTCTTTACTTTTTCCACTGAGACAACTAAGCTGAGCTGAGTGAGTGATGCTCTTTCAATGTGAACCTTGCACGAATGCCGTTAACTGCAAATCATTTGAAACGAAAATGGGAAAACATCACAGGCAATGCACGCTGCAATAATAGCTGTAGTCATTACACTACGTACCTTTCTGTTCTTTTACCCAGTACACTTTTGTATTCTGCTTTATGTACTTGTGGCTACACGAGTTCGAGACACGAGAAAAACTTTCGCCTTGACTTTATCTTACTTTGCTAGGTCTCCTTATACTATTAGTTAGTAGCTATTATTATATTAAAGCGTGTGTTGTAAAGCATAGAGGAGAAATATATAGTGTACAGTGTTGAATGAAGCTACTTATATAAGGACGCGATGGAACGTACTTGCTGCTGCATATAATCCTTGGGTATAATAATAAACGTGAGCCCCTGAGATAATATTATTTGAGTTTTTGGTTTGAATAGGCATTCCATTTAGTTTCCTTTAGATCTGCGAAGGAAGTGAAGCTTATCCAAAACAGGCAA
The DNA here is from genome assembly GCA_019776165.1 of Pogonognathellus flavescens. NCBI lineage: Eukaryota > Metazoa > Arthropoda > Collembola > Entomobryomorpha > Tomoceridae > Pogonognathellus > Pogonognathellus flavescens. The sequence continues at coordinate 49,607 of JABASD010000823.1, read as the reverse complement.
AGACTTACCTCACCTACTCAACTCATCTTCAGACATTTAATAAGGGGTCGTCCTATTTGCTTATGTACTGTACAGAGTATGTGTAGCAAGAATGGCATATTTGTATAGGTATACTAATAAGAAAGAGAGAGAGAGGGTGTTCTATTTGTGAAATGCAATATGAAAGGCCTTTCGGTGAAAGGGGAGAAAGTTAAGAAAGAGAATATGAGTGACTGTGAGAGCTGTATACCATGAGTCACGGAAATAATAAAGAGCAAGCCATTTCTTATTAGGACTCAAGAGGTTATACAATGAAGATAAATAAATAAAGATAAGAAGTACAGTATGAACTCGTGATAGAGAGGAATGAGAATAAAGCTAGGTAGGTATAGGTATATATATATTTGCGAGAATATTGAAAATGAAAGATGAATTTCGATGAAGGGATTGAGCAAGGCTGAGTATTTGACATTTTCTCAATTTTAAGCAAGTCTTTGCTTTGCTTAGGCTTATTATATAAGAATTGTGCGATTCAACTGTAAAGTTTATGAGCTGAACTTAAATCTTCTAAACTTATCTATTCAAATGTCTCGAGCCATTTTCTGTTTGAGTGATTAACAGAGGGTTGCATCTCTAAGATGTGTTTCAAATGTAGTTTTGTTAGACAATTTGTACTGCTTGATGATGTTAGTCCAGATTAGTATTGATTCTTGGTTGCGACTACTACTAGGAGAGAAGAGGAAGAAACACAACTCGTGACCTGATTGCTTATTAGGTATTCCAACATTTCCGGTTCTGTTATCAAAGTAACTAATCATTCAAGCGTAGTTACGCCATAGATCTCTAGAGCCAAACGATTTCGTGAACTTTATTTTTAGTGGTACAAGTAGATGTTGCCTTTTGGAGTAAATTGAGGCAAAAATCTAATAATAAAATGACTTTTTGAAGGCATTCCTAAGTAGCACGTACTTAGTTCTGGTTAGTATAGAGGCTAGTACTTGATGTTTCTGTGAGTGATGTAAATTTTCATAAAAGTTCTGTTAGTAGACATAATTTCATGTGGTATAAATCAAAAGTATGTCTACAATGTGCAAGATAAATACAATTCAATGGACAACTTTGTATTATTAGATTTCATGAATTAAATTCGCTTGGAAATGGAAATTTTTAAAGTGCCTATCTCGTCATATACAACATGCGAATGAAAATAGGCTATCTTGATGAAATTACTTTTCGCTTTCTCTCCAGCACTTCCACCAGTTCAAGATGTTTACTATATCAAAACTTCTTGACTCTTCCTAACTTATTTATAGAGGCGCATCGCATCTTCCTCCACGAAAGTATTATACTTACAAAATTAATGAATATAAGCAAAATTACTTAAAACCGCGCGTTTAGTGTATAGGTGAGGTACTCGATAAATAATATTAATATACAAGTCGTGCCATTGTATTGGTTTTAATAGTTATCATTATGAAGCTATCATTATTTCATTGAAATTAAAATCTGCTAAAACCATTCTTTATCAGTGTAATCTTCTTCCGTCCTTTATCGCTGTAAAATTTCGTGAATCAGTTGAGGAGATGAGTTTATAAATGAATTACTGGTTTATAGAATCGATTATTCAACTGAAGAAATGATAATGCGAAAAAATTATCACGAACAGCTATATCAAATAGATGCTTAGATGTTTTCTTGTACTAATAATTCATTTTCTTTCTGCACGCGTTTCCTTCGGTGTACAATGAAAGGCCTACGGTATTGCATGGTTAATCTAGGAAAGTGAACACATTATTTATCATCCTCCGAAATGTATTTGGAATAGCCATTAATATCAGTACCTATATACATTTCAAATCGTAGAAAGTCGGTTCGTGAAAAGTGATGGAATCATCAATAAAAAAGATAACAAACAAAAGGCAAAACGACTGCTTCAGCGAAGTCTACTCGGATTTGGGTTTGAAATAAATGGATGTACATTTTAAGTGTATCTATATGTACTCAATACTCATAATATACATATAAACAACACACAGAGAAAGAAATCATTCCATCACTGACGACTTTAGAGGGTGTGGGAACTTCTATCGTCTAAAACTACACTTTGTACTTACGTGTATATGAAAATCTTCCGTTTATGCTTACAAGTGTAACGATATTCTCTTGCATGCACCCTCACCTCTTCTAAACTGTGACAATAACAATATAAGTCCTATGTGTGTTACAGAATGGGACTAGGAGTATCTATTAACTCTCAGTCACTGCCGAGTATCACAATTCCCAACAACCTTAATGCGAAGTGAGTGAGCAGACTTTGTCATTCTTTTCCAGTGATATAAATCTCACATACATCACGTCGCATTAATATTTTTCGTGGATGATGGATGCTTTGCGATAAGGCTTTCCATTTCCCACAAACCGTACACATACTCATGAGTCAAAAGAGTGATTTCACGGAGCTCTTTTGCTTTCATACAATATAAAAGCTTCAGAGCGTACATTTACAGAATAGGAAATCCAACTCACAGTCTCACTCTCTCAAGTCTTTATGTGGCCACTGTTCCAGCTCGTGATATTAAAGTCGAAGCGAGTAAACACTCACTCATTTCATTTCATTCAGTTACTTTCACCTTAGAGCGCAGAACGACGAGTGGATTCACATATACGTGCATTTGTACGGTACTATGATAACTTTGATAACCAAAGAAATAAAACAAGCAATAAAAAACTTGGAATCCACTACTACTACTACTAGCTTTATCAATACGTTTCCCATGGACTTGTTAGAACTGCATTTTCTCTTGTATCCGCATGTACTAGCACACATACCAATGTAAAAAATTGAAAATCCTTACACAGGGCACTCTGAAGCAAAGTAGTTCAGCAAAATAATGTTTGTAAGAAATTGGGGAAGAAATGGTAAAGCTGTGCTAGTATTAGCTAGTGCATGTAATGTGGAATAAGGCTTTGTGAACAAAACATGTGCATACGGATATACTTGTACTGTCTAAGTAAAGTACCAAGTACAATACTACTAAAACCGCATACACGAACGACTTTCTTCCTACTGCAGATTAAAATACGAATTGTATATCTATTTGGCATGTGACTATATAGGATAAAGAATAAAAAGAATAATATGATAATGGCTAAAGCTACGTGAGTAGCTATAATAAATTGTATTCAGATTTGGAACAGCCGTAGTGACAAGGGGGAGGAAATGGTAATGTTTTAGTTACATCGTTAACGTTCTGAGATATGTTATTTTATGCATTCAAACCATGTCTTGTGCATTGCATACATACGAGCAATAAAAGCTTTTTCACATACCTACCTTATTTCTACTCTGTAAATATACGCAATGTATTTGTAGAACTATGTACGTTAACACTTGTCCTTCACGACTAAAACATCCAACCATAAATAAACTTATGAAAATCGAGGTGAGTAGTGTTATTATTAAAGAATATTATACGCAGGTGTGCTCCACACTTGTTCTGCACCTGTCCCGCTCCAAGTGTGATTCTAATTTGTACCGTAGTTCTACGTGATTTTGTCATTTGAATTAGCTGATTTCAACCGAGAACTTGTACACAAAGCTATATACACGGGGAAAGTAGCTTTCTCCAACTTTGTCATAGTCATTTGCTACATAAACTACATATATAGCAGTCGTTCCAGATTTGCATGTACATATGAATGTAGAAGAAGGAGAGCATAGGTTCTCGGATGAAATTTAATTTTCTTATTATGTCATAGTGATGTGCCTATTAAAGTGTGGCAATAATAACACTGCTCTAGAAAGTTATGACAATGGCATTGTTCTGGGAATTAGTATATGAAAAATTCCCGTTTTGCTGTATATGCAAATAAATTACATGCTCTTATGAACAAATGCCAAGACTCGGAAGTCCAGAAAGAAAACTAAGGTCCACACGAACATTATATGGTAAATGAGAGTTAGAAAAAGAGAAAGAGAGCGCAACTGCAACCCAAGGAGTCTCAACCAGGCAGAGTGTGCTACTAGCACAAGGATCTGGAACACAGTGGCGAGTTTACTATTGTGACTGTGTGTCTGTAGAGAGATACGAAACGTATGCAAGCACGTCTGTCTCTCTCTCTATGGAAGTGTCTATTCTATTAGGAACTCTGCTGCTACTGTAGGAGTGCAACTACTACTACGTCTATGTGAACTTGGCTTGGCTGTGAAAGTATGTGGCTCTCGTCCGTGTATGTTGTATAAGTATCTTCTGTATTGTGTACTAACATAAAGGAAGAGCAAAGGAGAGAAGTTATAATATTCCTTTGCTTTGCTACTACTAGAACACATTCAACTTACAACTTTGAATCCAACTCACTCGTGAGTGAGAGTGTAGAAAGGCCATGCCATGGTGCAGTAGTAGACGAGCAAAGCTTTGAGAACCCTAAGTGGAACCAAAGCGTTGGCTTTACTTTTAGCTTGAGGTTTTGCCACGTTAGTCCACCCTTGTGTTTATTCCCGGCTAGCCGAATCGGATTAGCTGATACTTTATTCTATCTTCTCTCGTTTCTTCTCGTTCCGTTTTTCTTTACTTCATTTTCCTGTTGTCTTTCATTTGTTTGTAAGAACAATAATCAGTTCGTGTGTGGGAACGTGTTGGTAGAGACACAAAACACGGAGAAGATGCGAGTGCATTGTTATATTTGACCATGTTAAGCCACGTGAAGCTGGAAATGACTTTGCTACTTGAATCTCATAACGTAACAAAACGTGGCATTCTTTCAAGTAGCGGTGTATAATATTCTGTCATTATATTTCGCTACGAATCTACTTCTTCAGTTAATCTTTCTTTCATCTTGTCTGTTGTCGTTTTTCTGGAGCTGCATGTATTTTCATAAATACTAGACAGGCAGAAAGCAATGTGACAAAGTTTCCAGTGAGCTTCCTTTTGATTCCTTCAAAAAGACAAGTATCTAGTCCGACACACCATATAGTATATGGAAATCTTATAAAGTGGAGTGTTAAGGAAAACTTTATTTTGTTGGGAATGGCAAGTGTGGTTGGTGCCGCTATGCTGGAGCGAATAAAGTTGATAAGAATAAAGAGCAGGAAAAGATTCCAACGCAACTTTCGCACAGTATAGAAAACTTTTCTCGCTGAACTAAAGATACTCAACTGTCAACTCGGAAATAGTAAGCATGAGATTTCTTAATGTTGACTTACATTGGGTAATACTTACCCACACTACTGTAAATAACATTCACCTTTAATCTATTAGCATGTGCCCACCATAATTCTACTCTGCATTTCTCAGTGCGAACTTGTACATAATTTATTATCTCTCTCTCTCTGAAGTTTGTTTTCGTTTTTACATACGGTACAACTGAGTAATCAATTCCAAGAATGGCTTTGTTGCACCTTTGTAATTACAATCTGTCATTTTAAACGTTCTGTACCAACACACGTCCTTACTATAATTCTGAACGTCTGTATGTTATATTCTCGTGTAAAAGAAAATTAAATTAGAAAAACTAACAATACACACCTAGTACGTTCCTTATTACTTTGTAGACCTGTCTGAGTCGTATGTAGAAGACTAATAGTAGCATGATCATGAGAATACCTGACTTGACTAAATAATATTATACCTTTTAAGTTAATATGAAATTGCATTTATTTACTCACTTTGTGCATGAACCTACGTTGTACGTGTCTATCCTTGTATGTAATAGCTCAATATAAACTCTTCAATTAATTATGTAAATGTACGTAATTCGCAGTGAGATTATCATAAATTTGAACACAACAGCACAGTATGAAGCATTTCATGGCCAGAATTTCCACCGCAACAACTACCGTAAACTGTAACAAAGGAAAGGAAAACTACTAGCTGTATAGAGAGTAAGTCGGTCGGGTTAAATTTACTTGAGTGGGATATTCATTCATTGCGTGCGTGTCGTAATCCAACTTACGTTCCATTATTAGTTGGAATGTGTGACGGAAAGAGAAGAGTGTAGCAGCCCTCTGGTTACAAATACTACTACAATAGCCTCTGTCAATACGCAAATACGATACTGCCATTTGAATTTATGTTCGCATATTATTCGTACACTAATGCTGATCATCATCCATTTGGTCGTTTTGTGGCTTGCAATCCATTATCGTATCTAAGGAACACGTACAACATACAAAGATATCTCCCGAAAATATCTGATCAAGTCCAGAGTGCTTTAACGTGTTTCAACTTCTACGTGAATGTATATAGTATTAACCTCTGGATGTTGTAAAGTCATAATATAGCATCGCTAAATTCAATTGTGTGTAGAACTGAACCCGTATATATCCAGTATGTACTCTGTCGGTGAAACGAGCCTTTAAATAGGCAAAGTTTTACAACATGTGCTGAGGAAAACCACAATAACAACTGTTGTTCTATGTTTTATGTTCCATGTTTTCTGTTTTCGACGTTTGAATAGTGTCGTCCGTCCATGACAGCAATAACTCACGTTTCTACATTCATTCTACATACCAGAGGTGCAAGTATTGTATCGAAGGAAACTGATAGAACGAGGATTGCGGAGTGTGTGGATAATTCTGGTTAGTTGTGGATTTGGTGGTCTATCAGCAACTGACACAAAGACATGGACGTCATTGACATTGCGTAAATCAGGTTGTGTGTTTTCCGTATTTATGGCTCTATCTTGAAAAGAATGTCATATTTACGTGTTTGTGCTGTCTGAGAAGAAGACAAAGGACAGACGTCATCACTAAGCTTCTTTGGCAGTCCAGGTGTAAACGGTTGTAAATAATGTAGTAATCCACCGGGTACTTACTGCCTCACACAAACTGCCACTTAAGCCACTACACGAATACAAGAAAAGTTAAGCTCATTGATGCTATTGCACTTAGTGCGAATTTATTTTGTTGCTGGACTTTCTACGAACTACGAACGACATTCGGAGATTTTTCAGAAAAGCCTCAATCCAGAAGAAGTTCAGGTATATTAATACTTTAACCTTATACTACTTTGTAGACCATTATGTATCTTTAAGACTTTATTTGCGACATAGATGATATCTACACTGGGTAATAACCCATGGAAGCTTGAACATTGAACTAACGCAGTTTTCTCAATTTTTGCCCTGCACACGTGTAAATTCCCACGTAAGAGAGAAATCCCCAGATCACTGACTAACTCTCTGCATGGTTGTAGTAATACGTTGCTACACGTACGCAACACACAAGATCCAGGAAAAACGGTTTAACAACTTGGCTTCGTTATGTAATTACATTACAGTTTACGAAGTTAAGACACGTGGAACGGAAATAATATGGGGAAAGCAAGTGAAAATTTGATTTAATGCTCTGAAATAAAAGAGAACTGCCCGTACAAAAGTACAAGAAAATAAATCGTAAGTGAAGTTTCAATGAAGAAGCACGTTGTACTGTAGTAATAACTAAGAAACCATGCAATGGCTTTGTATTTTGGATTGATATGGCAAAAGAGATTGGAATTGACCTGTGTGACCGTGACTGTTTGTTTTTGGCTTTTGTCAAAGAGTATATTCTCATTGCTTGTGTACTTTACGTACTGAATGTATTTACTTAAGTATTTACACTTGGGGCGTGTGATATGACTATTACTGCTAGTCCACCCATGTAATAAAGTAGCAATAAATTGACATATCTCCGTAATAAATTTCATGGTGGCTGCCCTTTGAATGATTATGATTATTGATTGTGAGTGGAGTATTTTATTTGTTGTTTGTGTACGTTCATGTTCAGCTAACTCCATTTGTCTTAATGCAGAATGCTGGAGACAGAAACAACGGAATGTGCATTTTGTGTGGGACTGCAAATTACTCTTGGACGCTATGCAGCTACTGTTGTAGAAAAAAATGCTTATGCAAGACTCTCTTCTACTAAATCTACCACTAAATCTACCACTACAAATAGATTTACTAACACTCTCCGTTTCTCAATCTTTCTTGCTTGGTTTCTTCTGTGAGAGTGTATAAAAAGCTCAACTGGCGGGCTATAAAGAACATTTCTTGAACTGGGTCTCCTTGCTCATCTATAAGGCAAGTGAAGCACTACTTGCATTGATAGTTTGATTTAAATTGCAATCCTTTCTTGTACTGTAATTTTATGGCTTGCTGCATATTTCACCTTTCAATTTCAACCGTTCTTTCTCTGCACTCTGTTATTAAACTTTCATAAGACCACCACATACTCACACACCACATGAACAGACTCGGTGGTATTACACGTAAGTAGTGCCCAAAGACTTAGATTTAATTCTCAACCATTTCTTTTCTTTTCTTACCTTCTTTTCCCTGGGAGCTATTAACCTCGCACCAATGGAACGGTATAAATAGCACATTTCCTCGATTTTCAATCTTAAGACTTGTCAAAAGCGATGTAGTAAAATAAACATGATAAGCTACTGCTATTTTTCTTTGGCACGAGAAAATTAATGACAGCTCTCATTTGTTATCTACAAGGAAAGGCAGCTACCAAACCAGCGTTCCCGTCTATTGGCCGATGAAAATGTGAATAGGTTCCCATTTCTTTTAGTCATGGGAGTAATGAATCTAAACTTAACTGTAATGTCGAATGTAAAGGAACGTACCATAGACAAAGCTTTTTACTGCTAGAATAAGGGTACTACTACAACATGTAGGGTTGTCCTTATGGGTGTATTACCATTGTAGAGCCGTATCAGTATTATATGTCCATGCTTATACTCATAGTATAACTTAGTACAGTAATAGGCTAAATTAAATCTTTCTCCACTTCTGTTTAATTCATTAATCTACTACAACAGGAACAAATGTCATTACACCAACGTTTTTCGATAGTGTCAAACTGGTCTCCTGTCCAGTTTTCGCTGTCTGCTCATGCACGCTTATTATTTATTCAGAGTACGTTTTTCTGTGAAATGAACATTCGTATGTTTATGAAATTCTATTTAACTCCACCACACACTATGAACGTGTATTAGTATAGACATAAAATCCCAATTGTATAATTCTATTTTCGATTGTCTTTATATGGTATTAAGCTGGGAATGAGCTTTCCCTCTCTCTGTTTTTGTGTTTCTGTACAGGATGCTTCGCTTTGGTGTAAAACGCCCTTCTTGACTTCTTACATAAAATATGGGACGAGCGTGATTAGAACACATAAAATATTTCATGCCTATCTATCGTATAGGTACTATAAATATACATTTAGAAGTATAGACAAGATTAGTATTTGTATGTAGTATGTACGTGGAACACTCTATGAAACACGCATATGTCTGTCTAGTAGTCGGTTCTGTTTGTCTACCGAATTCGTGTTTCGGGGATCGAACTGCACTGTAAGTGTTGTTGCAATAATCTATCTATACACCGAATTAGCTGTAGGTTTTCCATCCAAGGCAGCCATCAATTTAGACCACTTCACTTCCAAAACTACTATCTATTACTATTACTGTGCTGCAGCTATTTTTTAGACAGGCGATTCGTACCATTTACACTTGGTTTGTTATAGACCTTACACAATTACCACTCCCGCATGGTTTACTAATAAAGCTTAGGTAGTTTCTACTCAGAAAAAATGTTGACTTCAGGAATAACACAAACACATTGAATAAACATTTTATTATGCTGTTCAATCAAAGTAATACTTTGCCGATATCACTAGTATTCCTCGTAATAGTCGCAAGTACAACCTAAATGGTGCCTAATGCATACAGATACCCTGTAATTTTCCAAGGGGGAAGTCAACAACAGCCATTAGCAATTCAAATCGACGATAACAGTTGATTGCTGTAATTTTTATTACAAATAGCTCTGTTATACCTTACAAGCTTTTGCAATGGAGCTGTAAAGTTATGCCTGAGTGTTTTAAGGCATCGTTACTCCTGTATGTAATAATTATTCCATGCGCTATGCACTATAGAAAGCTACGGGTTCCGGGATTTGGGTTCTGTACTGAAGGAAAAATTCAATAAACATTCGGGAAGGTTGTCGTGAGCCTAAGTAAAGTTATTGTGACAGCAAGTGTACATATATAAAGCACAGCAGAAGTTAAGACGTATTTGTGTTGTTGTAGGAGGAGTAGTTTTAGTAGTGGTACACGTAGTGTTAGAATTGTAATATGCCAATGTAAACATAAACAGATGCTTGAGATACTGCAGGGAAGAATACCTTCGGTATGACACTCTGTACGGAGAAAGCAGAATGAATTCACGCCAGCAAAATGTAAATAAAGTTGAAAAGGATCATTTGAATATTGTCGTTCGTGATGATGTTCGGGACGCTTGGGATGATGGCGGTGCGGGTATAGTAAATGGAGCAAGTGTTATGTTATTGTTGGTTGGTCCCAGTTTTTTTCCGGGAGTAATAATAATGGAAGTATACGAAGAAGAAGTACACTGGTAGTGTGTAGTGGCTGCTGTGTTGGTCTCGTCTGGCTTTGGCCTCGTTCTGTGGAATGGGATGATGGAATGGAACGGTGTGGTGGTGGTAGTTGTGGGCATTTGAATTCAAGTGAGACACGCGGAAATTGTGATAGTGTCATGTCAATGTCATTTCATCGTACACGTCATCGTGAACATATTGCTTTTCACTCTGAAGGGACAAACTCTCCATTTTGTGTTGTATCAGATCTTATGGTAGGATCTTGAGAATGAAGAGCATGTTGGCGTAGCACTTGACTCATCAATTGAGAGTTTCCTTTAGAATTAAGAATTTATATCTCTACATAAAGGCCACAGCAAGTAAACAAGCTAAAAGTTAATCTAAGCACGGCAAGGCTATGAAATAAATTGTACTAGTAGCTACTACTAAAAGTAATGTAGATGTGTCACTGAATTTATGTAGAAAATAGTATAGGGACCTATGGACGAGTGGTGTGACGAGTCCAACTAAAACGTGGTGTACTAGGGTTGTTACAGCTATTTGCATCTGTATCCTTTGGTCGTATGCGAATTTTATGCTACAGAGAGAGGAAGACTAAGAATACCTTTAGTGGTTCTTGTGTGTCAAAGTGTTGAGTGAAGTAATGCAATGTATGAACTTGATCGCAACGTTATGTGACAGAGTGAAAGCAGTGAAAGATACTGCGAATAACTGATTGCTTTCTGCTTTGCCTCTCACTTGCCTTGCCTTGCTACTTCTCTGTCGCGGCATCCTTCGTCTGTCGTAAAACTTTGATCTTAGTCTGTCCAAGGTTCGTCTTTCTATCAAATATGCCTTGTGTCTGCTCTGTATTTGTGCGCCTCTTCAGCCTGAATGCAAATAGTACGAGTGTGTCCCAGTCTTCTACTCAGAACTACTAAGACGCTCGTCATTGCTCTTCTCCTTTGGCAAGGCAAGAGGCAGCACACTCACTTAAGAACCTTCGTCGTCAAAAGTTATTTACAGGAAACCATCAGTAAGGTACATATTATGTTGTGTCTGCTCTCTCTCTCTCCCTCTAATATAATATTACTACAACACACGGAATGCACAGTTGTAAGAGTAGTTTTGCCAGGATTCAGTTTTCAATTTTCTAGAAACGTGAATGCGGGGAGAGGTGCAGAAGGATGAATAATATTCAATGTGTTCAAGAGTAAGAGTAAAAGAGGAGAGACTCGCAAGTTATTTCTTCTTCTTCACACATCGTCCATATTATATAACAGATGATGGTACTCTGTGTTCACAGAGAAATGAAATGAGGAACGAATTGAGGCTATTGAATAAAAACTTTTTGTGCTCTAATAAGGCCAAGGGACTAACACCGATATTTCTTTGTCCAGGTCATATAGGAAATTACTTTGTTTTTAAGCTTTTCGCTGCCTAGGGCCGTTCTATCTCCAAAGTAAGAGTAAGATATCCACTTTTAGCTCACAATCAGATGATAAGTTTCTTAAGGCGAAAGTTAGAACGCGAATAATATTAAGAAGGAGGAACCTAATGTAAATGTAACTCTGCTGATGAATGTAGAAAGAGACATCACTCAGATTTGTTTATGAGATAAGTATCTTACATTTACATCAAATACTATATAATATCTTTATCAAAGTTTCATACTAAAAACAAGTGAGACGCACAGAGAACAATATCTCTTTCTATACGTAAGAGTTAATCAGTGTGTTAGTGTTTTGAAATATATTACGTCCCTTCAAGCTAGTCAAAACTTATTTTCGTTAGTCTTAGTCTTAATTGCATTATTATCGATATACTACTGTAGGATTGAAATGATAATTTATGTTATTCACAATCACTGCGACATTGAGCGACTTATTTAGAACAAAATGTCCTTCGTACAAAGTTTATGTTTATAAAATTAGAATTGCTCAGAACACCTGCCATTTTTTGAGTGATGAGTGAGTTTTAGAATAAGATCAATAAAGGAATGAAATCGTACGCCTACTACAGAAGAACAAAGAGCCAAAAATCCCGTTTAGAAAGGTTCAGGATAAATATGAAGTATTGTAATTTCCAAGTTATCAAAGGTAGATTCAGTCTCGTTGTTGCTGCTTCCAGAAGTAATCGGATTATAATACTACGTTATAGTTAAGTCATCGTCTCGCGTAGTTTTCATCCTACGATTCCTACGTTAGATCGAAATGTTAAATTCTAAATTTATTTCATTCATGTTTCTGTTCTCCATTTGTTAGACACATTTTGATTGTGTGCACGTGATAGGAGCCACTGTCTAGTGCTACATAATCTAACTGAGCTCTATTAAACAGGATTATTGTTTCTACCTTGAACTAAAGATAAATGTCATAATCATATCAATTACAGTCGAGCAAATCACATCTTTACAGCTTTAAATGAAAGTATGAATAGTAGCTGACAAGATTATGATTGATGGAGAGTGCTTAAGAAAATCTAAGTAAATAAATAGAAATCGCGTCAACTTCTTCGAAATTATCGTATGAATACATTTTTACTAATAATTATAGAATTATCCGTTTACATGAATGCAAAATACTTGATAGAATATAAACGAGTGAAGACTGAAGAGTAACGAAAATTCTCAGTACAGACATAAAACAAGGTTTACTCAAAGGAATTCAGGTGGGTGTAAAATATAATACGGGCAATACGAAACGGGAATTTTCTGCAAATTTGATACAGTCAACTGATTATGCGAGTAAAATGTATCGTGTTAATTAGGCTTCGTATTTCTTATTAGTGCGAAGGCGAAACGGCATTAGCAGGCTTAATTGTTCGTAAACTATAAAAATCTGTGAGGCTCATTATAACAAAGAGTCTATACATTTACACAGCTGCAATAACCCATTTAGTATATAACATAACTATAACCCATTGGGTCTGTACGCAGTAGTGTGCAAAAATGTTAGCTGGCGAAGTGTTTTAAGTCTTCGTTAGTTAAGTGAGTTGAAATAAGGAAAGTTTTCTCATGAGGGAGACTGCTGTCAAGTGTGTGTGTTAGCCACTAATATATGCATGTCATTAAATTACTTTACGTTCAAGTAAAGTCTATTTGGTTGGATTGCATGCTATGTCATAATGTTTCCTTCTTTCTGAAAATGTCTTGTGTCTTGAGAGAACCTTTTAAATGGGCCATTGTAGCACACCACACGTACACGGGCAAGGAAAGCATGTGTAGGTACTTTAGGTACTGGCAAAGTATATTTATGGGTTCAAAACACCACAAAGTCCCATCTATAGCCAATTTTATGTACAGTCATCTATAATTTTGCATGTATTAGTAATATGATATCTCTCAGTTTTAGTATTAGTACATATAAAGTGCAGACGAGGCCAACAGACGTTGTTCCCTATTACCTGCTCTACTAAACAGCTCTACTGCGTTTCTTCTTTTCACTACTACTTCTGCTATTTAAATATATAGGTATCTTTCTACATTCCTGTATGTACATAGCCCAACATGTGAACGAGCAGCAGAGTCAAGTTGTTCAAGTCACCTCGAGTCACACGGGCTCATAGGCTACGTGTGTGTGACTATTGTCTACGAAGAGCATAGGAGTTGGTGCTAGTACTGCCTTCAACTATTTAACTAACTAAGTACCAGCTACCGAGCGGTTCGAATTGATTTGACCCACAGCACCACTATGAAAAACTGTTCGTAGTGAATTTGGGCATTTATGGGCTTCGGTTCACTGTCTTCGTTTCCTTTGTGCTTGATCATCGACTAAGCTCATTTGGTTTGCCATTCTGAAGGTTCATGTGTACTATTCCGGGGAATATAGTTCATAATACGTGACAGATAGTATTTCCAGAGAGCATTTTAATGCAAAGGTATTACATACTTACTACATGCACGGCTATATAAATGCCCTCAACTACTTATAGAGTAGGTGAAGGAGATTTTCTTAAAATAACCTGCTAGTCTCAAGACATAGCTATGTACTCTCTTTCCGTTATTACAAATACGTGCAACGCTTTCTCTCAGCACACCCTTTTCCTTTTCTTATTTCGCAGTCCTTATAGTGTAGTAGCCATAAGTGCTAGTAAAGTCACATTTGCTGTTTCATTCACGTATCAAGTAGAGTGGTTATGGGTGAAAGTATATGTTATGTAGGTGATAGACGGGGTCTGAAAATGTGGGTATAAGGGAATTATGGCCTCGTACCGGATTCTGTAAATGCTTTTACTTTTTTTCGCCCATAGTTTTGAACTTTTTCTCATTTTCGGCTGTGTCGTCTGTCTGTAGGGCAATAATAGGTAGGTTATACCAATAATGGGCAATATTGCGTGTATATGATTGGATATTCGATGACGTGATGTGTAAAACTCTGTTATGAAATTACTGCAATACAGGAACTCTCTTACACCAGGCGAGACACAATCAAAGACCCAGGATATTTGGGTCGGTTTCAAAGCTCATATATTTGATACGAGTCGTTTGAGTTTACGTTTGGCATCAGATAACTAGATAGAACGACCACCACCACCGTCGCTGTAAGTACCTTAACAGCTCTTCTCTTCCGTAGCTTAGAGAATAGAACTGTACATGGCAGAATGGTTGACTACTGGGATGGGAATCGATGTACGGAATTCCTGTACTACTTCTGGTATAAATCAGACTTTCCTGGTTGTTGATGTGGAATTTAAGTTAGTGTTTCCAATTCGGTCCACTTGTCTCTTTCGTCCTACGTTTTTTCGCTTTTACTCTTGGAGAGATGTGTGAGCCGAAGTAATTCGGATTCGGACTGTATTGTAAATGTGTAAATGTATAGGAAATGAATGCTCCGGATATAGTTTTGCACTTGAGCTTCTGCTTTAACTTGTTATAAACGTTGCGGTTGTTACTGCAGAAGGAACTAACTATTTAGACAGTCTAGACATATACACTAAGCGGAATGCTTGACATTACTAGACTTGAGACGCTCCGCTGTACAAGAGGGTTGCTTTGTGCTTCTTTTGTAGTAACTTTGTCGATCCGGCGGCTCAAAAGTCTCTTTTCTCCGACGATCTCACTTCTACTTTATTTACTTTCACCCACTTGAGACAACGCGTCAAGAGAATGCCGTTTTTAGGAGAGAACACTCAGTTTTGTAAGAAATGAGCTTTGTGTGTGGCTTCTCTGTTTTGATATTTGATATTTATGCACTGAAGTGAAAATAACAATGACACCAAGAATATAGTTTACCCAAACAATGTAATGTGTTGTATTGTATTTTCCTTGGTGTGTATAGAGGCTGTAGTACTTGTGAAATGGTAGAAGCACTTTACTGGTGTAAAACAATGAAAAAACTCTCAAAAGAGTAACAGTGACAGAAGTAGCGGTGAATTGGCAACGTGTAGGCATTACTAATGGGAACAAATTGGTAAAAGTGTTAAATTTTACTCAAGCACCACAATGTTTCTTTCCACCTTTATTTACTTATTAAAAGAAAAGTTGGTGTGCATAAACCTAGCTGTATAGAAAGACACAAACTACATTGGATGAACAAAAAGTTGGTAGTTTATCATGAATTAACAATGAGTCCAGTGTCTTGCAGTGTAATGTTGATTTTTAGTCTAATGAAACACCGAAAGTGAAAAGTTTCCTAAAAATTAGTGCGAACATTTCTAATGTGTATTCTGTGTATTGTGTTGTATTATTACTTAGTTAATAATAAAGTTTGTGTTGTAAAGAAAAGTAGTACATTACTTTTGTTCACTGTATACTTTTGTAGTATTGTCGCAAGAAACGAGGTGTTTTATGTGACAGATCAAATTGTGCTAAGAGTGTAAGAAACTTTATGTACATAAAATATTTTAGTGATGGAGAAACTCTCATGCAAACTGAAATAGGAGACATGTACTCTCCAAGGAGCGCAAACATTGTTCTTAGTGTGTATCTGAATAAAAAAAACTTTATTTCATACATCATCCTATTGAACACACCAGACCAAATGTGTAGCAACATTAATATTGGAATTGGCATGACCAAGAATATCGATTTTTAATAAGTTGTCAAACCATATTGATTAGTTGAATGTTCTATTGTTTCCCGTTCTTGGCCTGGCTTTTCCAGCATGGATTTTTTCTATCGCAATTACGATTTCATGATTTTCTAGATTAGAAGATCAACGGTTTGCCACATGCCGACCTTTGAAAGTTAGGTATGTTAACTAAGAAACATAAAATTCAATGACACACATCAATGTAATAAATCATAAATTCATAAATTGTGTAGCCAATTGAAAAATTGAAGATTACTGTAATGATTTCCAGATCTTTAATATCTGTAGGTACGAAGGTACGATGCTTTAGAAAGCAGGCATATTTTTTAGTGTTTTGAATTTTAAAGTATTTGGGCAACATTTTAATCAAATTAAGAAATCGGGAACTCAATTTATGTGGAAAAAGTTAGTGTTGAGACAGATTGAATCGTATTACAAAGTATACTACGATTTGTCTGTTTAACCTTATTTGGAAGTAAATTGATATTATGAAAAAACTTGATATTCCTGAAAGGATGTTTGTCTATATGTAAGGAAAGTAGGAATAATTTGTCATGTATACAATGATTAATTGTCGAACGAAGTCAGAAAACATATTGATGTTAATGTGAACTGGATTAGGACTACCACATGTACATAGCTGTAGAGTTTTTACGACGCAATGGAACACAATGGGCAATGACACGGTGAATGATATGTAAATTGCGTAAATTGCGTGTATCCAAACATGTGAGGGAACATCTGTGAGTGATACATTGCAAAAGGACAAGCTTTGTCATTAATAATATATATAGGAGTAGGTCAGTCTAAGTGTATTTACAATGTCGCCTTCATAGTACCGATAGACTTTCATACACCTTCCTTTATTGAATCCAGCTGGGTGGGAAATTTATGGAAATTGTTCATGCTGTGCTCAGTTGGATCATTTTCTGAGAAAATAAATGTCAGGAATCATGCAGACTACACAAAGCAAAGATACAGCACCGACAATGCGACAGAGCACCAAATATTTTATATCTTCTGCAGATTTATATTGTTTGAACTGATTCCAGAAGTGATACGGAAAGTAAAAAGCTTTTGATACTCCTTCACTAGTTTATACCAGAGAATTATTGCAGTGTACACGTATTATATTAGAGAAAGACAGATGAGATCTCCACTTCTTATAAGAACTGTATATGATTCTATATAGGTATGTTTTTTAAGATTATATCCTCGTTCAATTCTCCTATGAAATATTATTATCTCCTCTGCTGTGCACACAAGAGTGGGAAGTGAGCTACAATTTGGCAATCAACTTCGTAAGTAAACTTTTGTTTTGCTCCCGTCAAAAGAGCAACGCACCAGTCTGTATTCCCAAACGGTTTTCCACTCCTAGATCATATTAAGTTACGTATCCTTCCTACTCTCTGATAGTTGTGTGCCTAGCGCTATTCTAATTCGAAATTCGATCAGAAGAGTAAGCCAAAACTTACAAGGTATTACTACAAGCAGCGTTTTAGAACAAAGGTCTGCTGTCATGTCGCGTAGGTTGACTGTGATTCATGGTCAGCTCATCAGTAATGTAATGCATACATCCTATGGCCAATCTTAACAGAATTCCATGGGGAATGCCACGACACGCTAGTTTTATACACAAATAACCAACCTCGCTCGCAGAGTGTGTTAGCATAGCCTAATTTACTTTTACACGAATACTAGGAGTGGTAGCAGGTTCAGGTATGCAATTCTGTCTGAAGCATTGGAGTTTTTCGTCCATACTGCTGCGCTTAGTATACTCAACTGCATTATAAATGTCCATTCCGAGTCAATAAATCTTTTGAGGCATACAGTTAGGTGCCTAAGTTATTATAAATGTATTCGCTCTTTCCCTACAAACCTACCAACATGTTTATATAGGATTTATACCATACAGATACTGCACTTTGCGTAGTGTGTGTTCATTTGTCTTTGCAGTAATAATCATTATTACCTAAGCTGGAGCATTCGAGTTAGACAACACTTGTATTTATTGTGGACGAATTCCACACATACAGAGGTTCCCTTGAATTCTGGTGTTATTAATTCCCTATTTGGTCAAGCAAAATGCTTAATAGCCAGGAAATACGTCTTTTTAATGGCAAACAACCTGCCGAGAGACATTACACATCGCCACTTTTCATTTTACACGCATATTCTTCACTAATATTCTTCCTACACACTCCTCCTTGTTTTTTAACAGGAAAGCACAACTTTGTAGAATGCTAGCAAAAAGTAAATATTGTAAGCGTACATAATTTGATGCTTCCCATGAGAGTTAGCGAAGAAATTAATTCAGAATTCAAGTAAGTACTTGCTATAAATATAGAAAAATAAAATTACGTACAATTGATAGGGTCTAGATATTGTGGTGGTCGAAGAGTTGGAAATGCTAAACCTCTACTATCTCGCCCTAATTGCCCTTTCAGTCTCCCAAAAATCCATATCCGCAAGAAATCGTTTACAGACATCAATAAGGAACACATTAATATAAGTAATTCTTCTTTCGCTGGGTGATGGATAGGGTTTTGGTGTTTCGTCCAAGTATTACTGTAATATGGAGGAATCAATTTCTACACTACTTTTGGTTGTGTTCCTCCATGCATTTATTTTGTGATATATCTGCTTCAACTGAATTCACGTGAAGGTTCTTATCTAATGGTATTGATCATTACTCTGCAAGAAAGTATTGTTATAAAACACAGTCGAGAGTTGAATTGGGCCTATCAATACAACTATCGATAGATCTCCCCCAGCAATCGCATCGAGATTGAATGGAGAGTGGACCGGACCTAAACAATGCATGATTTAACTCGCACGCATTTACTTATGGTTTTTAGCGCAGACAGATATATCTGTAATGTGGTTTTTGTCGGTACATGCTTAGCAAAGTGAAGTGACGGGTATAGATTCACATTGCGATTATTTTCTATCGCTATGTTTAGGGGAGAGGAGAGTGCTGGGTAATATTGTTGAGGTTTACAATGGTTATGTGCTAATGGTAATTGTATGGTTATAAATCTTCAGAGCACGAAATGGATTTAAGAGTATCATGATTTCCTTATTACCACCAGAGTTGGTTTAAAGCTTGTAAAAGGGTCTACCTATACAGATACGTGCAACTTCTAACATAGTTTGTCATATATTATTTTACTACTACTATACAGTATCTGTATTGCTAACTAAAAGCCCAAAAGTGTGCTTTAGCTCTAATTTTGCTGATGACGTAAATAGTACAAATATGTTAGTAAACTCAGCAAACTCTAATAAAGTGCAATCCAATGTGACTTCTAGTTGATTATGATTATCTGCTTACGCAAAGGACAAAATGAACAGAATTGTTCCTTTCTTTTATTAAAGTTGGATAATAATAGAAATGAGTTATAAATTCCGAGGCAATAATTCTTATTGGTATTATAATAAAATTCTGTGGTTCTTCCATAGCATAATGTATGGCTGTTGGTTTCGTACTGTAGCTGCATAGGTAGTGCCACTTTGGTGCTGTGATTTGCATGGAACATATAAAAGCATTCTGTATGTAAATGTGTAGTTGTAAGTGCAAAAGAGAATAAAAGCATAGAATCTATACATGGGTAATATCAGCATAACATGCATATGCAAAGTTTACGTTAGATTAATTCTTTTCAGATTCGTTTCTATTAAAGCCAGAAGTAGGAAGTCAGCCAAGCTAAACCAATAAGCAATGAAGGGCTAAATCACATCATACGCATCAAACAATTTCAAAGTACTTAAATGCGGAATACTTTGTCCGATCCTAGTCGTAGCTAGTATGAAGTAGACAAGAAAATATATGAAAGCCATCATTATACCTGCCATGTTAAAGAAGACGGGATTTCCCCGCCATCCCTGTATGTAAGCCTGTAATTTATGGCATTCTCAAGTAAGACAAGTCTGCCTGTACCTTTTATTAGATGGATTATAAGGCGAAATGTCAAAAATTGGCATTTCACTATTCACTCGTACTGGAGTAGTTTATTCTTCGTCTTTTGAGCTTTCTTTTGAAAAATGTGTATAATTTTGCCCACGAATGAGCCATGAAGTTTGTCTTACCAAGAATAGTCATTCAATATTCATGCAAAGGGGCATTGAATGGTTCTTGTCAAGTATTTATTTTCCATTTTCTTATTACATTCAGTTTCTCATGTGTCGCCAGTGATGTATGTATCTGTACTTTTGTATTATTATTCTGATAAATGAAACTGTAAAGTTGAACTGAAAGTTCTCTTGTCTGCTTGGATTTTGTCTGGTCCGTTTACAGTTCCAAGTAGTGCTTGTCGTTTTGCGTGCTAAATCATTTTTGGTTAGTACAGTATACAGTTTTGTTGTTATTCATCGAAATAACAAATGTGCACCATGAAGCAGCAGCTTAGAAGCAGAAGTGCTGTAAAGCTTCCTAATATTAATTAATTCCAGGAAGTTTGTGTAGTTAATAATTCCCTGACTCCTTGGACAAATCGATGGAAAATTCTTAGAATTGGCCGAGTTCCCACAAAATCAAAAGTGTGCAGAATTTCAACATTACTAGACGGGACGACTTAAAGTTCCCTGCTCTTTCTCATTCGACGTATCTATCATTGTTATACTGAAATGCACTCATAGTTTTCCCTACTGAATCGGTCAATTATAAATTGCCAAGTTGGCTAACGTAATCAGTTTTATTACTTTTATTCAATGGTGGAATGAAGAATGGAGTGTGTTCTAGCAAATCGTCTCATTGTACATACTGTATAGGTACTGGTACTACTGAGAAATTGCGTAATGTCTCTATTAGTGGAAGAAAATTGTTCGTATTCCCGTGTCTGAAGATAATGAAGGAATCCCTTTGAGAACAGAATGCCTTGCACCAGTTTTACAGTTCTCTTTCGCTTTGAGTCAAATTATGCATAACTTTTCGTTGATAAAGTCCCAAGTTAATAGCCGAGGCTCGAGAGTAACTCTTTGCTTGGCAGCGATGCTCTATGGCTCTATACGTATTTCCCACATCTCCTTGAGCAGATATATACAACTCATTTGAGTCATTAAGCGTGTCGCATCCAATTAACACCTTGCCTTTGTTCAAGATTTGCTTGCCAAGAGATTCGTTGCAGTTGATGGTGAGAAAGCGGAGATATTTTCACATTAAGAAAACTATAGCAGGAAAGAAGTGGTGTGTCAACTCATACTTAATAGAGGACTGAACAGAAACCTGCCTACCCTAGCTTCTTTTATAATGATTGAGAAACGCTGGCATTCTCAAATAGTCACACTTGTTTATCAGTCAGGAATTTTGATTTGAGCTATTAGTGTAAGATTTCTAATTAACAGTCCACTTCGCTTCGACACAGTATATATCCCAACATATCAAACACGATAAACTGCTCAAGCTGCTCACAGTGCACATAAAAGGTAAGTAAGTGCATTGCGTAAGGGCAAAGCAGATCATTATTCTAACTAAACCTGTAATGGAATGCTTGGGAGCAATAAGGAAAAAATACACAGCAGCAACTATCCTACGGCGGAAATAGATAGGAATAAGCAATGCGAATGCAGACTTTCGAATCTTGTATATAAAAACAGCGATTTGTCCACTAAAATTGATATTGACATTTATCGCTGATTCTCTGCGATGGATTTACCATAGGTACATCTCCTATACCCAAAGTACCTACTCTATAAAATCTCCTATAAAATTTCTGCTCGTTTATATGACTGTACTGAAAAGTCGAAGCTTAAGTATTATGGTTTGAATAGTCAGCATTGTGTGGAGCTTTGGTATGTTGTATTAATATACATTCTTTACGAATAGACAGGAGGAATAGCAAAACATTGCGTGCTAAGGCGTTCACCTTTTGAACCAGATATCATCCTGCTTTTCTGCGACTAAAAAAAGGACGAATATTCCTTTTCTCCCTTCTTGACACAACAAAGAAATAAAGAACTGCACAAGGCACCAATAACAAATCGTCAAGAAAAGTAAATGCGGGAGTAAGGAGATTTTATGAGAACAGGGATCTTCACTAATATAAGAAACCATGCATCGTCTCTATTTTTTCGCAATATACTTATTCTTCTTTACACAAACGTATAAGCAAAATATACTTAACCTGAACATGAATAAATACTCTCTATATATAAGCACAATATTACGTAAGGCGAACAGTGAGAATGTCTGTATTATTTCTGCGCACTATGTATTTGTACTGCATGCAGTAGTATGTACAGTACTTGGAGTAAAATAAAATACCAAAGCTACTCTAAGAACAGTACAGTGAACAGTGCATCTCTGGGAACCAGGACAGGCTCACTTCCATTATCTTATCAAAATCTCCAGAAAAATAAATCGTTCCGTTCTCTAATGCGTTCACGCAGAACAGGCTCAAGCTGCGGTTGCCTATGTATACACTGGGTACACAGGCTATGTTTTTTCCATTAAAAAATGCACATCCTTATTACAAGTCGAGCACATTACATTATAGTATGGCATGTTGCCTGTCTCAGTGTCTCTACTATGTGTATTTTTATTTATATAGCTTCCAATTATGTGCATGAGCACAGGGCGGTGGTGGTGGTGCGGTGGTGGTTGCGAGCTATACATTGTTATTGTGGGTATTCTTTCAATATTTGATTATTGCAAGAGTACAGTTTTGTAAGTTGACTCCATCGCATCACTGACCAATAAGAAAAAGTGAGGATTTTTTTCGCACAAAACCATTCCAATTAAAGTTGTCGAGGAAGGAATGATTTGCTGATGCGATGTCCACTCTGCTTTCGCTTCAGAGAAGGCACAAACAGGCTTTGACGCATTTAAGAAAACTGGCCCTGTATATAGGGACTTGTTACTTGTATCGCTCACAGTTCTCTCTCTCTACCCGATTACATTTTGTAAGAAGTTCAGATGGCCCAGCGATTATATTTAGCTCTACCTGCAAAATACAATTACTATTAGATTTTATCGTAAGCGAGGCTTGCAAACTTGGAATTAAATTTTCTGCTTGCACATATCAACCAGACATCGCATTCCCTATATACAGACACTAGGAGGGATATTAGTAGTAGTTGTAAACATAGAGATGGGAAAGATTCCAAGGATTGTAATTTAGAGTGTATTTTACTGTTGCAGTTGTAATATCGCAGTTGTCTACTATGGTAGTCGTAGTGTAGTAATATCTGTACTGAGTTTTTCTGTAATAACATGGCTTTCCAGCTGATCGTCTGATCCCGGACTTGACATTCATGTGAATGTGAAACCAGAGAAGCAGGCCAGGTTGACTGACTTGTCTTGAAATAACTGGTTCTCTCGTTTTTATGCATTTGCTTTGACTAGACAGTGCTGCTAGTAGTAGCTTCAAGTTTCGCACATACATTAGCCACTGCTGTTGTGCATAGAGAATATAACAGAAAAGGCTAATGTGTACATTGTACAAAGCACACATGTATGTCTCTAGGTACAGTATTGATATTTACTTACCATGTTATTCGAGTGACACAGTGTAAATTGTGTCTGTAGGCAGTGCATGGGGAAATGGAAGGCCAACAGTGTCAGAAAATCAGAATAAGTTACAGGAGTACAGTACACTGACTCGAACTCTGCCTAATCTGATAGATATGTAATTTAGATATGTATATTACACTAGCTACTACTTGTAAGTAGGCACATTGGCTGCTATATGTACTCCTATATACTCACCGACAGTAAGCATGAACTATGAACATTGTTTATGTAGTAGCATGTACTTATAGTAATAGCAGTAACTCGAAAAAGTTGTTTAATGTATAGGTCTGTTTGTCTTCTTGTATTTGAATGTCTTCTTTCGAACAACTCAAATGTACGATGTTCCTCATAAGACCTAAAGACATTAATGTCTTGTGTCAGGAAAAGTAAATCCAAATCTAAATTCCACTTGAGCATATAATCATTTTGTATACAACACACAATTTTCATAGTTGGTTGGTGTTGTTGCTACTGCCTTAGTCTGCTCGATTCAATTTTACAAGATGAGAGTCTATACTACTACACAGATGTTGTACTGATATAATAACAAGAGAAAATCCTTTTTTATGTTGACTGTGTGTTCTAAGTGCATTACCTATACAAATTATACACTGATGTGTGACAGTGTGCATATATGTGGCATATTATAGTTGTATTAGCTTTCTTTTCTCATTCAGTCAAGAAAAAACATGCAAATGACAAACGATTTTTGCTTTGTGGTCTGGTGTACCTTGCGTAGGCCAGAGCAGGCCACTAAACTCAAAGTCAATTGACAGACTCGTCCTGTATGGGAATTGGGTTGGCTGCAAATGCAACCAGCAGTGAAAACTCAAACTTGACTTGCTTCATTGTCTTATTGTCATTCTTTTTGTGCTTTGATTTTTATATGTATTTTTAGTAGTTCTACTTGTTCAAGATAACAATTTTAAAAATCTTAAGTGCATTCAAATTACAAAGGAAAAGCGTCTATATAGTATAGGTACCTAAATACTGTCTGTCTCGTTTCGTAAGAGACTATCAGTATTGTCTTTGTATTTTAATCAATTTGCATGCACTTCTGTCTATTTCCGCGTTAATAATATTTATTGTACACTTCAATTTTAGGTTCTATTCATTCAAACAATGTAATATAGGGATGTATACATATAATTTACATGAATATATTTAAGAAAATCGTGATCTACGCATTTATTTAGATGGATTGTCATTATGGTCCGCTAATTAATGTAATTATTTTCGCGAAATCATAAGAACACAGGTAGGCAGAGTTGCTAATTTATAACTTAATTGACAATTAGACTTGACTGGGAAGTTCGTTGTGAAAAAAACTATTTTAACTAGAAAGCGTGTGAATAATTGTGCCTTTGCCTTTGGTCGCAACGACGCAATATCACTGAAGATTAAATCTTAAATATGGAAACCATTTGCAATACACGTAAATAAGCATCGTGCGGACGTCTTTGAAATATGTTACTACGTACAATGTCGGAAGTCATGGAGGAATCCACCGATCGGCTCCTACTTGAAATTTAGCCTTCCAATAATGGTCCATTGGAATACGTGTACCATTATCACACACCTTTTTTGATTTATGGTTCACACAAACGCGGACGAACTGACAGACAATGCTTTCGCATATATGTATCTCCCGCAAGGATATATGAATACTACATGGGGACAGTATATGCAACTTAAAGCGGATGAACTACTGCCAAAATTTAAGCACATACAAATCTTGTGATGTGACTAGCTAAGAGATGCAGTAAAAATGAATGAAGAATGGAAAATCCAAGCTGTGCGTTAGTAATAATGTAAAATCGATTTTAGCAGAATACGGATACGAAATTACTATTTTAGTATCCTGGAGCACGATGAGAATTAATACACGCTGAGAGTTGCTACTAAAATAAGGATGATTACAAATAGCACTAGTAGAGACTACAACATTGTGTGCCATTTACATGTGACTTTGTTTATGGAGAGTTGTTGTAGGAGAAGCTGAGAACCACAAGACTTGAGTCCCGAATGTTAATTCACAACTGGAAGGAAAGAGTCTTCCAATGTAGAAATCGGCACGCACCTTGTAGGGAAAGAAAATGACTAAAAGTGCACGGCTGGTTCGTTGGCAGCCTGCACTTAGTTGGATGGGTTCTCTTTCTCACGACTGTCTCTTCCTAATTACAATATTAATGCTTAGGTTGTCATGCACAATGTCGATAGAAAGCATAAAACCAACCACGCTTCGTATACAGTCGAGCATCTCAAATCGTTATCGTTTACCCGACGCTGATAAAAGCAATTTATGCATACATAAGTAAATACCTACTTATAGTTAGACATATATAATTAAGTTGTTTACTATAACTGCCGTAGTGTGTGCTTAGTGCTTAAATTTCCAAGCGAAGACCTATATCTTACTTTTATACTGTAGATGCTCTAGCTATGAATCTTCATATTGGCATTTTAAAGTAATTGAAAGTCAAATTCTGTTTACACTTTATATATGAACAACGTTGTTATGCAGTAGTCGCCAGTAATTTTAGCGAGTACAACTTAAAGCGTTATATTTATTAGACGGAATTATTTGGCAAAGATTCTTCATGTGAGCTGTGAAAAAATGTTTTCCAAAAGTTTTCCCAGATTGAAATGACAAAAATTGAGTTTAAGTTTTACTTTCATTTCCTGTAGTTACGCAAATTAGTAATTGAATAGCTACGTTAAGTTTCGTAATTTCTGATTGAAGATGTAAGAGTGTGCGTTATATGACTTACCTTAATGAAGGCAAGCTTTGATCAATTACACGGCTAAAGTGATGGAAATAAGCGTGAAATATAAAATTATGTGCTGCCATAATCATTGGGTGGTAGTTTAAGAGCAATTAGTAATGAATATTACATTCTTGTGCATATAGCTCTTTCATGGTCTGTATTTTAATTAGATTCGCGCACCAGAACTCTTAATAGGAACGTCACCTTTTACTCCACCATATATTGCACACATATTATGTGGCCAAAAGCTTTTATGAGGGTTACTCGTATCTGTAATAATTTAGATACTCTCGGCTTGCAGAGATAAATTCAAACTTCACAGACAGACTTAAGTACATGGCCATGCCATGAGTCTAACAAGTATAAAATATCTACATTGAATTTATACTCTCATTTCTGAACTGAACACACGTGCGAGAAATGGATTTTCTATTACCTTACCGCAACGCAATGTACAGATATACAATTAAGTACGGTGCACACTAATGCATATCAATCTGTGAAAATGTTTTTGCCGTTTTTTACTTACTAGCTTTTTGTATACATTCTTACTATGCTTTCAGTGTTTTCAGTCATACACAGAGTGTAAAGCTGAGGTTGAATTGTTATTGTTATAAGAGATGTTTAACATACATGGTACACAATGCTCGTATTATTTACACGGCTCATTCGTAGGTGTTGTCATTTTTTGGTTGCTGCACATTGCTCTTCATTTCAACTAATTGGACACGATTTGTCCTTGAGGCTCTGTTTTTGCAGAGAATGAGTGGTTCAAACAAAACGGAACTAAATTGCACTTACAGAGTGACTGTCCAGACTTCATAGCCAAATTCACGTCTCATAATTTCAATAAATGCAAAGTACCTACCGCTAATAATAACATAAGCGTTACAAATGTTTTGTTACTCACAAGAAACACTCACTAGTAATCCTGGAAGGTATACATCATCATGAAGTTATGTTATATTTAACGAGTGAATTATATCATAAGTTGAAATACAACAGGATTTACTTTGTCAAGGCGGATGTAATGAGTAGTACGTATTACAATACCATTGTAACGCTGGTTTTGTAAATACGTATCGTTAGTAGTAAATATATGGTAGTCATATTTAAAGTGACGGTTTACGGTTAATAATAGCAAGCATTTTTCCAGCCCTGAATTGTCATATCGTCATTATTCTCTTGGTCATCAATGAATAATGAATGAATTGTGCTGAAAGTAAACCAAAGCTAATAATCTTATCAACTTTAATGGTCAGTGTGCACACATTACGTGGAAACGTTTAATCAACCTTACGAACCTTGTTAGTGAATCATTACGCTCACTTATTAGTGTGTGCGATGTGACACAATTACATTTCTTATGATTTAACATGTGGCAATGTTTATACCGTAATATCATTAAGTTGCGAAAAAAACTTTGTTTTATTAGTACCTACCTACTATAAATTCACTCCCACTAACTAGCCATGTGGACTATACAGCCACTAAATGAAGTAGGTATATGGAAATATGCAAGGAATTGTTTGTGTTTAGTAGAATAGTAGAGGTATATTCTGTAGTATGGTGATATATCACAGAACGACCAATAATTCATCATTTTCAGTACAGTAGGTATGTAGGTGTTTACTGTACTTATAAAGAATGTTGGTTTCCGTCTTAAGATATGAAACGGAACTCGGATTGAGGATATCGCAATAAAGCGGCGTGTCTACTGCAACAATGGATTACTGAGAATACCTAGTTTCTGCATTCATACTTAAGAATTTACTTGAATAAAGTATGTATTGCCAACAATTACATTGTCATACAATCTTCCCTTATAACGCCAACTTTCTTCCTCTTTTGAATTGCACTATGTTTCTTTGCATGTCTCTCTGCAAAGTGCATATCGGTCAAAATTTCTTGCAACATACAGTCGTATCTTTACACGTTCAACTTTTAATGTATTATAATCTGGGCAGGAACTTGGCGATTTATCAAAGGTTATTTGTTCATGCACTGTGTCTACAGTATCTGTAATGGTAGAATTTTATTGTGCAAAAACGGGATGAAAAACAAAATGTCGTCCTCACAAAAAATGATCAAGTCTCTCTGTGGTTTAAACGCATTATTAGCTTCTTCTTCTTCACAACCCTAATCTTGGTACAGATAGTATAATACATATTATTTCTACTCCTGCATGTATCAAATGATAAGATCGCATTAAGAATAGTGGCTTCATTAGCTGAGAAAGAAAAAAACTATAGTAAATATACATTTCTATCCGCACTGTAGTATGAATTCTGAATTATTACCTAGTTTAGTTAACATATCCTTTACTTTGACAGATAGGACTATTACTTATTATACTATTGCTGTTTCATAGAACGAAGGATACATGAAGTATTCACAAGGAGGGAATGGTAGCCATTAGACGAGATTATGCAACTATCCTCTTTATCTTTAACACTGAATGTATCGTTAGCCTTATAAGAGCATGTCTTATGGCTTAGCAAGAAAGAAAAGCATTATCATCGTGATGTACGGACTATTGTCGTGGATGTACTTCTCTTTATTCACTCACGTTACGTGAATGTTATACTTTGTGTATTTCTAAATGTATCTACGTGTACTGTTTGTGTCCCGATACGTGTTTACGTGTGTAGGCTGGTAAAGTCTTTGAGGTTTGTACCAGCTACGTCTCTTTGGTGTAGTGCTGTGAATGTATGATATACTATTCTTGACCAACAATAATAATAAGTATTATTATTATTATTATATGTAAAACGACGACAGATAGATAGACTTCCTAACAGCTATATGGCATGATGGCAAGCAAGGTTTTTTCTTGAAGTGAAAGTGAACTATTATTACATTTATTTCACTAAGGGAGTTCACAGCACTTCTGGCGCACACAAACAACCTCAGTAAAGAGAGATATACCTTTGCTGCGGATGTGTAAATATATTGTAGAGTTCATGTTTTTATTATTACTGACTGAGAGAGGAATATACGAAAGGAGCAACTTAACATGCATACCTGGCATGATTTTTCCATTAGGTTACTTTGCTTACCGTATTACCAGCTTATGAACATAAGTTATTTAGCACATTGTACTTGGTTGAGTTACGAGGGCAGTAGTAGTATACAGTTTGTCAGTTCCAACTTAACATAAGTTGCTACATTGTGTAGTGCTTTAAGCAAGCAGATGTTCTTGAAATCGCTATCCCACTCCATTCTACCTACTTCATAAATAAATACATATTTAATTTAGTCAATTGGCTAAAGTTATACTGGAATGCCTCGATATACTCGAAATTTCCAAATGACAGCTTATTAGAATGCAGGCTTTTGAAGCATTCCGCATAATATATAAAATTATAACAGGCATCTGTA
Source organism: Pogonognathellus flavescens (assembly GCA_019776165.1). Lineage (NCBI taxonomy): Eukaryota > Metazoa > Arthropoda > Collembola > Entomobryomorpha > Tomoceridae > Pogonognathellus > Pogonognathellus flavescens. The sequence continues at coordinate 19,572 of JABASD010000823.1, read as the reverse complement.
CACACAAACAGTTACCTAGTTGTCTTTTGTACGAAAAAAACATAGCGACTATGCCGAGTTAAAGGTATATAGCTTTGTGTTGTTTTCACTGCTATAATATTACATTAGACTTTTCTGTTCATACACAGTTGAGTGTTATTGTATTATAGTTAAGTGCAAACCAGTCGCAATCACTTTCCTATAATAATAAAAATCTGTGACTTGTTGACTGGTAGTAATACTACTACTTGCTTGGAGTAATATAACTGCGCTTTCTTTTCATTAATGAGGGTGCCATGGACAGCAGCCTCTATTTAAATATTGAGAATTGAACTCTTGTTAGATTTTAATGACTGAATCATGAATAAATTAATACGTAGACAGTTTGAGTTTCCTGCTATATAGATTACCATCAAAGGAAGTGGTTTACATCGTAAAATTACTATATAGGGAATACATACATAGATCGTATATATATTTACAAATATATTTTATATGTAATGGTAAAGTTGAATGAAGTTACAATATATATTGATGATAGATTAATAATGCAGTAGTATTATGATGTTGCTCTGTGAGAGTCATGCATAGAATAATGAATGCATTTAAATGACTGGAATATGAACTGAATGGAATTTGCAGTTGAATTCGTAGAATCATTTAAAGAACATAATGTAAGTTAGTGGGTGAACGAAATAAATATATAGTACGAATACATGCCACGACAACAGGAGCATCATAATAAGTAATTGCAGGCAGTACGGTATTTCATGATCCGTGATGAGTTGCTGAACCCTTGCTGCATGATTGGTTGATGCATTTGTATTCCTACTGCGCATACAGTGCTCTTTTTGTCGATTTTATTGTAAAAAGGTATACTAATTTCTCACAATCACGTCAGACTGTTAGGTGTAATAATAGTAAAATATGGTTGTTAAAACTAACGTTAATGGATTTTGTAGAAAGGAGGCAGTTTGCAAAACAATATTGATAAGGATAACAGAAGGTAAGTTAAGCTTTGCCTTTTTTGCACGATTATCTCTCTACAGAGTTTGAATTGGAGTAGGAGGTGAGGCGAGGTTAGGTTAAAATTGTTCCTTGGGCTTGCTTTATTATTATTCAGCGGAGGAGTTTATTTTTTTAGTTATATCATGAACTAAATATTTTCTGTTTTACATATAGCACTCACTCACTCACTTAAACAGATAATGTATTCCAATGGGTTAACAATTACGTGTATCCTTTATTCGTTAAATTTTTTACGGCAGTTTCATGACATGACAATCCGTCTTGCTAAAAATTATATTACTCACAGTCAAACGGATATGCTTTTAGCACTTGAGAAACTGAAGTAAAATCAATTTATTTTTGAACCTTCATCTTTACTTACGCATTGCCTTAGTTAGTTAAAGCTTGTTAAATGTGTCGGAGTAGGTAACTAATTGTAAGTAGGTAGTTTACTTTTAATTAATTGTTTTTTAAATCCATGCTAAGAGACTACCTTCCTGTAATTGAATGATTCGAATGAACTAACAATGGTGTAGTTAAACACAGTTGAATTAATTAAGCTGATATTGACTACCTACAAAAAACTCTTTAGCTTCATAAAACAATGACCAATTGCGTAAACAAAGAAGGGAAGAACTCAGGCAGAGGAGTTGCACATTAGACAGTAGAAAAATAATGTAACACAATACACACAACCGCAATACTTCTACAACACAAGTAAAGGTGTATCATCTTACTATTACTATTACCATATACTTACACTATCACTGTAAAAGTATTGGAATTTATTATCTCCAACTGCCACATACATACAATACAAATAGAATACATCAGCTTTTAATGTTAACTGCTAATACTACACAGACTGCCACTACTACTCCTGCCTGTCTTCTTGAAGAGTGATATTATTATTAGCAACATATGAATACAGTAATATAAAATGTCTATAGTAGCAATAGCAATCATATAATACATATACTATAAAGGCAATTTAAACATTGAAGTTGAAAGTACTTGTACTACAGTAGTATTAGTGGCAGTAGTGGAGTATATATTTATTATTATAAACATAAAGTGGTGTATCTTCTCATTTGTAAGGAGCATTTGGTAGTAAAACCTTTGAAAAGTCTACTAGAGCACATTGCATTGCTTCTTGTAATATTCTTGACTGGCCAGTTTACATTAGAGTGTATCTCTGCTCCTTTATAAAGTAAGTCTCAGGTATAATAGCAGTAGTGTGTGGTGTGGGTTTGAATGTGGCTTAGGTTGAGTCTTGCTGGATTGAAAGTGAATTGAGAAGTATTGCACGTGAGAGAAGAAGCAGAAAGAGTATCCTTTCTTGTGTATATTCCTCCTATTGTTCTTTTACAGTCAGTCATAAAGATATGCATACCTCCACTCACTCTGCAAACCACTTACATATGAAACTGACTAGTTTGGTTTAGTTGTTGAAGCTTCTACAGTTGTTAAAAGCTATTAAATACGGTACAGTGCAACTATTACTACTCCTACAGCTGTACAGGTAGAAATTCAACTGTGGCACTGCTTTTCTTCTTCATATGCGCTTTGTCTCAAAAACATTGTGATATTATTACTGTACATGTGTGTTGCCTACCTTATTACACTAACTAGAACTGCTACTACTACTACCACCACCACTAATACAACCATCATCCTTTTAGTTACTTTACATTACGAGTTATATCGTTTGATATGATACTACCACTACCATTACTACTATATATGCATGGACATGAAAATAATGTGTGCTTAATGTTATACTACTACAGACACAGTAGTGTGTACAATGTAAGTCTCTAGTCTGCATTGTTGTGTATATAGCAGCTCTGCTAGTTAAAATAGTAAGCTACATCATCATTGTCTTGTCTGTCTTATGACGATACAATACACAGGAATATTATACTTGGCCATAAATGAGCAGAGACAATCGGGATTTCCTATATTGTTGTGTGTGTAGCCGTAATAAAGTAAAGTGAACTGTGTTCTAGTACAGTTTGTTGACTAGTATCTGTATTAATGATAGATAGACGCGTGTAGGTATTATAACAGTATAGAAGCTGAGGCAGTGTTAATAAAAGCAACTAAATAAAGAATTTTTACTCTTGGTTGTACACAAATTACGTTTAGGTTTCACAGTGAATGATGATGATATGCATTTGTATGGCAATGCTGACGTGAAGAGACTTAGGTATGTGCATACAGAGCAGTAGTTGTGGTGTAGCTTCAGTTCAGTTGAGTTGGGTTGAAAATGGGTGATACTCTTCTCCTACTACCAACTAAGTAACTACTACTCCTGTAAACTCTTCTACTACTACTACTACTCTTTATGATTTCGTTAGCATTCAGTTTTGCTTCTCGTATACTCTACTATTACTTTTATATGTGAAGTCAGTGCCACTCCAACTCGACTTGACTTGTGACTATTGGGAAAAGAAGCCTTAGCAAAGTGTGTCTTCATAGTTTTCTATTCATACACTCTTTTATCAAGTCAGTATTACAGATAGAAGGTGTAAAGAAGAGATTACTGATGGTAGTGAGTGAGTAGTGTGTACTGTAGCACTAGAGAGAGAGAGAGAGAGGCGTATCTGCCTTGTGATTCTTTCTTGTGTTGTGCAAAGTGAAGTACTCTGCTTTACAATGGTTTCCATGAATTACAGTCAAAAAGAATTGCATTACATGCCATTGTCTTCCTAGTTTCAATAGTTCTTGTCTCAACGTTATTCAACTTCACTTTAGCTTTAGTGTGCACTACAAAGCTAACGTACAGGCAAATATCACAATAGTCTAGTTGGAATTTAACATAACACAGTGATAACAAGAAACTCTACGAATATCTTCTCATTTTTTGTTAATTTTTTCGAGTGTTGATCAATAAGCAAGGATTTTCAGACACAGCAGTTTGTTTTGTATTGACTTATTCATCTCTTTTAGTACATGATACAAAATTGTTAAGAGTGTACTTCTAAGTATAGAAATAGTCAGCCTGTTTATTTTGTGTTTGTGCCTACAATTTGTTGTTGTGATAAGATTCTGAACTTGCCTGGTGTGTCCCCTGTGCTGAGAAAACATGATTTTAGTGTGGTGAGGGTAAATTGACACGAAAGGAAATGGTTATTTGGTTTGTCTCAGTTTGACTTTGAATTTTGTATTGGTCGAACGAGTTTGACCCCTGAAAACGCACTCAAAGTAATTTCATTGAATAACAATGCGTTGTAAAGGCAAAGGTTTGGACTGAGAATCGTTTTAAATGAATTGGCCAGAAATAAATCAGAGTGTATAATAGAAAGCAAGAAGACATGGAACTACTGCTCAGGGTGTTTGTACACACATCGTTTATTTTTGACAGTGACTTACACAGGATGGAGTGAATATTGTGAGGAGAGGATACTATGATCGTCCTTGTGAAAGTTCCTTGTATCATTTGTAATAGTAATGGTAGTAATCCACTAAGGGCACTTAGGAAGCCAACGTTTTTGTGATGGTGGACTAAAATACCTTCGGAGAATATGCTCCAGCAGCGCAGCAGAGTGAAGTGAGGAGTGAATGAATGAATGTCTCGTGGATAATAAAGGAAACGAGGAAAAACCAGTTTTAGACTACTGGATTTTTGCAGCGTCGACTTATATGTTATGTTCAGCTGTATTGTTCTTAATCTCCAACTGCAGGCTAAGTCTGTACGAATAATACACAGTTCTTATATTATGGATACACGGGAGTTGTACAAGGTCGCTGTTTTCCATGTCTAGTTCAGTTCGTTATTGTGTTGACTGATAATTTCTGCTAGAGTGACAAATTGGGACTACAATTTATAATGAAATTAGTGGTTGGTTAAATTGGATTGGATTGATTTGAGCTAAAATGAAATTGCATCAAAGTTTGGCCTGGTTGGACAACACATTGTGTTGGGAATTAGTGACTGGTTGTATTTGTAGTAATATGCAAAGTCGCCTTTGTGAGTCTTCTTACATTTTTCATGCTCATGCAGCATGAAGCAAAGTCTTTAGAATGGAACAGTCTGAAATTACTAACTGCCACACTACATCCTGAGAAAATTAACGACTAAAATGAATAGCACAGAAAGAAGCATGATAAAATCCATTCTGAAAACTATTATTAATTTACTGCTGTTTGGATAAGACTGTGCCATAGCTGTCGTTAGGAAAGAAGAGTCGTACTGAAAAAGATTTTGTATATTAATTTATCTTTGTGCTCAAAGACTGGTGGTTTTCGGAAGGAAATAACTTTGTTAGAAGAATTGACAGAGCAAAACGGCAACTGCATAAGATTCAAGTGATGCTTGTCGGTGCCAAAAGCCTTGAAATGGAAAATTCTGTTCGTTCGTAGTAATAATGTTATAACTTCATAACAAACTATTTTTGGCAATGTGCCAGACGACCAGTCACCAAATAAACAACCAGCCGACGACCAGTCTTAGACTTTTGGCTGAAATTAGTTAAAATATTGCTTGAATTTCAATCAACTGTTGTACGTAAAAAGTGGGACGTAGTTTACATGTGACATGGAGTGATTGTTCCACTAGTAGCGTGCAGGCTAAATTATAAACCGTTTCCTTGTGTGTGTCATATAAATAAAGTGTCAAAATGAGCTTACCGATGAACTCAGTGTTTGAAAGTCTATTCAGACTTGACCCTATCATTAGTGGAATAACAATGGCTCCGATTTTAGAAGAAACGAATGGAAATGGAAATAAGAAAGAAGGAACAAAACTGTTCAAGAAAAATAGCACAGGGAGCATAGGAAGTGCTAGTGGTAGCATTAACAAATACAACAGTAGTAATGGGAACGGGAGTAGTAGCACTCCACCTCCGGGGCGATTTGAAAGATCGGGTAGTACAAAATCCTACGCTAAAAATCGGAGCCCCCTCTCCCGGCTTTGGCAGATGCGGAGACGATCTTTTAGTCAGTTTGAGTTGAGCTCGATTTCTCTCTCGGCCGGAAATGTCGTTGCCGGGATTGGCAAAGGAAGTTCATCTCATCATTACAGTCATCTCAATGAAATTGACTTGGATGATGCTGGAGCTCCCGGATTTTTTCAGCTCATTGGGGACCATTGGAATTCTGAGACTGATTTGACATCTAAAGTATGATGATTACTTTGAAGTTTCTTGCATTACTTATGATGACGATGGAACAAATATGAAAAAACTTTTCCCTTTAGAATTCCTTCAAAATCCGATTGTATTTACAAAATGGAGAAAACTTTGCATTCGTAGAAATAGTCGAACTCTTTATTGACATTGTGTGTAGAAATCTTTTGATAAAAGTCTTTAGGAAATACTTCCAGACCCAGATTCTTCGACGAAAAAGTTTTTTCCCAGATACAGGAAATCTTTTAGACTTTTAATTACGAAAGGTTTTAACAATGCGTTTTACTTGCCTAATACCAAACTACACACAATTCTATATTCATACTAAAAATGTCTTCCAAACATTTTCCTCCGCGTCTAATTCAATAACGTCCGCAGATGCATAATCTTTAGTCTTATTATGGAATCCACAGATATGAAATGACTTTGACAATGTATATACATACGTAAAAGTATATAATACAATTTCCCAATATTAGTTAAACGTTCAACATTTACAGCTGTAGCCCATTAGCAGAGACAGGTGTATTATTATCAAATTATCATATTAGTGGTGAAATGTACAGTATCTTTATTTCTCACCTCACATAGACACTGAACTACCAGTCATGAGTTTAAGTAAGCCTGTGAGTGTTTTAGCATTGTATGGGTTTCATGAATGTCATTAGAGACAAAGAGAATAGGGACAGTGCAAAGACCCATCAATAGGAATACTATTTAGACAAATGGAGTGGAGAAGTAGTGTTTGCCTTATATGCACCGACTACACGTATAGCAAAAGTTTATTTAGGAATTATTACTGCGTTGATGATGCAATGTCAGTATTGTGCTGCTAAATACAAATGTATGCACATAGTCACATAATAATATATGTCCTAACTATAAGGTACATTACATTGCTAATACTTGAGGTCTTTATTTCACGCTTTGCTGACACATAGTGACAACATAATATAGGAATTCGTACTGCTTATTTATATTTATTATTCGATTATCGTGCCATGTTGTGATGTAAATGTGCCCAGGAGAATGCATGCCAGCCTTTGGGCTGTTAGTTTCTGTATAGAACTTTGTACTACTCCAATGGGAGGTAGCACAATATTTCGAAATGCTTTTGTAATTTGCTTGTAACACCAACCAGTCTTCAGTTTGAATTCAGATAATCCCTACAAAAATTATCATTTCCATTAGAAATATTTTGTAAATATCACGTTAGTGGATACCCGAATAACCCGAATTCAGAAGTTTAACCTGTGTGATATAGTAATAATAAATATTTGATAATAGTATTTAGTTATTATGTGGTTTTCTGGTAGCGGAAAATCCTCGGGTTCAGTACGTTGAGATTGAGAAATCGATCATAAAAAGTAGTTGGTAGAGGTGGGCCCGAACCGAACTGTTCGGTGTTCGGCACTGTTCGGTTCGGTAAAAAGCCGAACCCGAACCATTATTTTAAGATTTTTACCGAACCGAACCGAACACGAACCTGATCGAATGAATTACCGAACAGAACCGAACACGCATCCGATGGAAAACCTACATTTTATGAGTCCAAAATCTTATTTGATTTAGTAATTTTTAGTTAATTATCATTTTTAGTTCAAATTTACAGTTGTTACTGCCTATAAAACTATTTTCACCCTGTCTTTAACTTCTTTTTTAATTTCGGCTTGCAAAAACAGTCCAAACCGAACACAAACTATCATTTCCACACTAGACCGAACCGAACCCGAACAATTTTCTTGCACACCATGCCGAACCGAACCGAACCGAACATAAGATTGTTCGAACCCGAACCGAACCGAACACCAAAAAACCTGTTCGGGCCCACCTCTACTACAAACGAAGATTTGGAAAGAGTAAGTGTATTCACACTGTGTATTATTATTACAAATTTCAACTTGCCATTTCTATCAGATCAACTGTTACATTTTTTTTTACTTTTTACTTAGGCCTATGTTAAATTTGTACATACTTAATTTGTTATAAGCGTAGCGTGACATACAATCACAACCTTGAAACTCTGTCCCCCCCCCCCCCCTCACATTCCGTCAAAAATGAGTGATTTAATAAAAATTTGCTACCGAAGACCGGAAAGCTCATTTTTTGACTCTGAGCCCCCACATTTGTGAATGCTAGATGCACCCTTGGTCCTTACTCTCACATACATAGTCTGTTCACAATAACCACAAGTTAGAAAGATGAATAAATACTTCGGATTTATTCTTTTTAAAAGCACAACATACAACACATTCACAATCACATATTCATTGACATAATTGATAATTGTTATCTTTTAACCTAATTCAAGATCATTATCTTGACCGCTGTTTTTACAGTTCGTATCAGTATGTATTGCTAAATAATTATTACATTGTAAGTAAATAAGTGGACGAGCTGATTTGAATTCTGTTTACAAATTACTTAATAAGGGATAGTGCCAGTACTCCTCCAAGCAAAGTTGCCACAGACATGCCAACAATCTTGTCTGTGTTATTGTTGTCTTCATCAGTATCAGGTAGTCCGGAAAGATCATTACACTTATCCTTGTCGTTACAAAGACAAATATTTCCTTCGTACTGATGTTTATCGTTTTTTAATTCTTGGCAACCTGGTTTCTTCTTAATAGTTAGGTTTTTCATTACATTGCTCAGTTGGGCGCATTCACGTTTCAGTAATTTGCTACCAGGCCAGAAAACTGTACTACAGTACGTATCTTTGGGATCAATGGGGTCAGCTTAAAATATAAAATATTACCATACAATACAAATTAGCGTACAAAAGGGTCGAGACCTCCAACTTACTACGATAGAAGAAGTAATAATTGTTTAAATAGAATGCATTACATAATATATGTACATATCATATATCAGATGCTTACGTGTACACTCGATTTCTGAGACACCTTTTTGCGATATTTGGGGATGAGATCCTTGAACTTGACAAGTTCACAAGGGTCTACCTGGTTTTCTGGTTGAATGGAAGCAGAACATGAAAAACATGTCAGTGCTAAAATTCAAAACGACAGAGTATGTTATGTAGGTAGCATATAGGTACTTCATAGATAATAAATGACCGTTTATGATAACAAAAAACTTAAAAAAGTTTTCATGAAGTCCCTTCTGGCCAGATTTTTGAAATGCAGTCTCCCCTTTCAAACAGACTAGACTGTCTGTAAACGTAACTCAACGATGTGACCAATATAGTGTTTATTGAAACATTTAATTTAAAATGACAAATCAATAATTGCAACACCTAATCGATTCATGATGAATGGATTGGTACTAATATCATAATATCATATTTTGATCACTGTCAACAGTTAATGAGATATCTGGCCAAACTCTTACATTTCCAGCATATATTTAAACAAGCTCCGTTACAGTACAATTTGTAATAGCTTTATACTTCTTACCCCGTGTGGATGGGAGCAGGGGGATAAAAAAGGTCAGCAAAATAATAACGACCTTCATCTTCACAGACATAGCGTAGTCCTGATTTGTTTAAGATGGAGCAATGTCCAAACTTCCAGAAACTGTCGATACCAACCGTTATTTCTTAACGCTATTTCCTAAAATGCGGACATCCCGGAAGCTTCATAAAACAACTGCGGATAGTAAAAGTCCAGGAGAACGAACCATCTAAAATTGATTTTATTATTTTAAAATACATAGATGCGTTATCCGTTAATGAACAAGTTTACTCGAGAGGGGTGCCTTGGATATAGAAAGTGGACGTAATAATATTATTTTAAGCATGAATGAGAAATACTTTCCCTACTTACTTTTCAGTTGCAAATTACTTGTAATCTGGATTCGAAGAGTGATTTGCACCATCACCGCTTGTGTGTACGATTAACGTATGTTATTTGTACTTTGTAATTGTTATAAAAATGAAATGAGGAAATATAGACTTTATTGCGAGTAAATTACATGGTTGTGTTCAAATCATTTGTCTCAATATTCAAGTTCAATTAGAAAGTCATTAGTAAATGTCAGGGGAAGTCACAGGAGACTGAATCCATGCAACTAATCGAAAACACACATTACCTAACACAATAAGATACCTATTCAACTACTTATATCGTGTAATCCTACTTATATAAGAACCTTATAGAAGGTCTGTGTATAGGTACTTAGATTTACCCAGCCATAATATTAGTGAAATCGTGTCTCCACATAGACAATCCTCCCTGTCTCCCTTCTTAAATCATATAAAATACACAACTGTAAATAATAATCCTTTTGAATCCTATCTGGGCTTAAACCTGCTACTTATTTGTTCAAAGATGAGGATCATGTACTGGGGTCAGGTCAAAACTAAACATGGATTTTGTCTATATGCTTGGACTTGAATTAAACAACTTTCTTTGCTAATCAACCGAAACTAACTGAAAGTGATTTTTTCTATTTCAGAACTATCCTCACGTATTATCTGTAATTTTTTGCGAATTCTTATTACATGTTAGAAGTACTTATACTATCTCTATATGAAATATCCTATGTGTATAGTGTATAGCTAATAAGAGTAATAATTGCAGTGACAGTGTCTTACATGTATCAGCATCATCATCATTGTATATTTTCCTCGAATCATGATTGCAGGATGTTATTGTTGGATGGTCGATATATTTGCAGTTGGAGCATTGTGTGCAAAGGTGCATAATATTGTTTAGGTAGAAGAGAGCAGAAGTATTCTAGGATTAATCTTTCATCTGCCAGGATTAGATTGAATTATGGACGAAGGTAAGCCAAAGAGTCTTTCTTGTGGAAAGAGGGACTGCTGCACAAAATACAAAAACTTATTTTCTTTCCTTGCCTTTGCTAATCCACACAGCTCATGTTGAATGACCTCTTCGTATTTTCATCTCGTTCCGGACTTTCCATTTCCTAATACTTACAACATCTTATATCAATAAGTAAATACCTTTGTGTTATATATGAACATATATTATAGTTATAGAAGATATATGTTATATAGGTATATTATAGTAGTACCTATATATATTGCCACAAAAGTTAAATCGAATGAAAACGATGTAGGTTTGCGTAGGGAAAAAATTCAGAGGAAGGAGGTTCGGAAGAAAAAATCTCCAGAGCTTCGTTATAAATTAAGACTTGTTGTATATTGCATCTTATCGTTGTCGTTGCTTTGCCGTGTTGTGTCATTGGTGACTGGACTTTGGCATTGGCACAGGAGTTTTCTTTTGGACAGCCTCTGGGTCTTAAGTTACACGATGATCTGAACTGGAGGAGACAAGAAGAGGGTTAGTCAACTCTGTTTTGGTTCTGATGGATTTGTGAGACGGATGCAGAGCTCCCTGGACACTCACTCCGCTCCAACAGCATAAGCATCCATTTATTTATGTATTTCGACTCCAGTTGTCCTCGGCTCAACCAACCAACTTCCCCAGGGACGCAGCTACCCGCTTGTCCTCAATCCCATCTTTCTTTTCGTCCTCCTTCCTTCTTCCTCTGGTATTGCCATGTCCTACCTATTTTCTACATATATTTAGCTCGCAGAAACTTCAAAACATCCGCTGTGCACAATACCTACTAATGCCACCACGCAAATCCAACTATCAGCTATGAAGGAATAATAAAAATGTTCACGATAGCAGCAGGATGAGACTGTTGCTTATACTCCGTCAATCCTTTTTGCATGAGCATTTGATTCCAGTTTAATTTATCCAAAAAGATTCTGATTCCTGGAAGCTTTTCCCTTTTTGTACCATAAAAATGGATAATACATAGAAATAGACGCGCTTGATATAATATCAAAGGTAGATGTTGTCCTGTAATAGGTTTTTCTACTTACCGTAAATACCGTGGTAGTAAGAAACAAGACCCGGGAGCAGGAAAAGATTCTAGGGATGAGGGAGAAGAAGAAGTCTTGGATGTTGGTGCTGATGTGGAAGCAAAGAGTTTTCTTCTCTGGGGTGTCATTACACCGCACACCGCCTGGACAATAGAAAACCGGAGAAACAAACGAAAAAGAAAGCGATGGAAATTTTTCAACGTCAACGTGCGTCAATGAATGACGAGATGTTCATTCCACGATATTCCAAAGACTTCCATTATATTAGTGTAGAAAATGCGAGGGAAAGGTAACACTATATCAGAAGAAATGGAACTATAAAATTACTACGGAGTTATTTTAGGTATACGATAGATATTAAGAAAATGGGGGGGGGGGGGTGAAACGGGAAGTGAAAGAATATATGCATCAAAAGTTGAAAGAGTTATAAATAATTTATATTGTGCTGGTTGATTACGTAACAGGTTTTTCTTATTTGATTCGATTATTAGTGGTTGGGTTTAGTTTGACTGTTCCGGGGTTTCACGGTTAATTGAGTCGGTTGGGTTGAGTGCAGCTGGAAATGTAATAATAGGAGACAGGTTTCAGCAGTCTGTCTGCGTGTTAAGTTTTTACACGCAAATTCTAANATCTTGACTTGCAAAGTTGGTTATTTGATGCATATTTATAGTAAACTTCACCACTGTAAGGAGAAGAGGTGAACGATTGTTCCGTCCTCACAATCCCAACACTCAAGACTCAACTCTGTCTCTGTCCCGACTCCGTGTGCCCTGGGAGATATACATAACTCCGACCCTATCAAAATTTTGGACTATGCCTAACTCCGTGCTGAGTTACAAAAATACTAATTTTTAAGCTTAATTTTACGTAAATCTGATGTCATACTGTATGTATGCCTAATTTTAAAATTATTTCGACAATTGTATCATTAAATTCGTAAAACTCCGCACTCCAACCCGTCTGCTTATATAATGGACTCCATCCTGACCAATCTCCGTACAGAGTGCGGAGTTTCGTCTTCCACCTCTAGTAAGGAGCTACATTGAGTTCAGAGGGCATGATAAGTCTGGCAAAGTGTGGAAGACGTATTATATCGTATAATGTGAAGACTGCTCTGCTCTGGAGTGAATAATAACAACATAAAAGAGTTTTTATCAGAATTCCCCCTCTCTTCGCGTCATTTTGCTGAACAATCCATCATTTGACAATAAATTAAAGCCCGAGACGCCCATTATCAAACTCAATGAGCCTTTGTGATCCGAGACGGGTATTTTTTAGTAAGGGAGAGTCAAGGGGTGGCTTTGCCTTCGTTTCCTTTCAACCTAACTAAAAGCAAAGGATGAGATTGAATGGATATGACATAAATTTCCAGTCAATCTGCCTCTCGTCTCGTCGTCCGAACAAAATAGAGCATCCACGGCTAAAAACCTGAACCGTACTTACTGCAGAGTATCTGTAAAACCAAACCGTGTGTCTACAGCTAATAGTACTGGTACTAAAATGAAGCAGGAGGAATTCGGTGAAGGTATATTAGTATATCGTATATAAATCCAAGAGAAAAAGGGTAGAAACAAAAAGGGCAAGGAAAATAAGCATAAGGTGAGAGAGAATGAATTTTGAAGTATGATAAACTGGTTCTTATATGCACACTTTATCAGGCAGAGCCTGTTCAATTTTCATCGTTGTAGTAAATGTAGCGTTGCCATCTGAGTATTCATTCATCCGTACCAATTTTACAAGGGATTTTTCTATTAGTGCAGAGGAAATGAATATAAATAGTATTTTGTAGTAGCAATGCTATTTGTGTATAGCAAGAGGAGTTCTTACTGTGTCATGTAGCAGACAGACCCATTCAAGATTTCATAATGCGCGTAGAACTCCCAGCATCACACAATGGAATCAGTTATTAAAAATATTAGAGAGATTATTGAATGTCAGCAGGAAGTCCCTTCTCACACTATTAAACTGCAATAAAATTACCATTTGCCATTCACCATAAGATAATCATAAATATGGTCGCAGTGGTTCCACCAGCACAAGGACAAGGCCTCAAAGGGTTACACAACACATGTCTTGTGCTCTCCTCCTTTATTACTTAACTTCACCCTTTATACACAGTTCAAGATAATACGTATAATGTGCTAGCTACGATATTTCAACACATATGAGCTAAATGGCCATTGTATTGGAGTTTATATATTATTTCTATTTGCTAAATGGTTGTAAATTGGAAACACTATGCACATCACACGACCTAGCACTCTCGATCGCTTAATATTAATAGCCATGCAATTAGTACACAACACCAACTCCAAGGGAGAAAAGTTCCCAATATAATACGTGAATACGTCTATTTATTCATATATATTATATGAAACACAAAAATGTGTTTGAAATTCAGATTTGTTCCTTGTGTATTGTTTACATGGATATTTACTAATTACATTTTGGCAGACAATGAAAAATTTTCATTTATACTTGAATTTGTGAATTTCTCAGCCCTTGCCGGACATATTGAGATTTTGCGTTAGGTAAAGGTATAATTATTGCAAATTAGTTATTTGTCGAGAGATCTATTTCTCTGTGGGTGTTTAAACAGCGGTTTCACTAGCCTCAATCGGCTCCTCGGGATCTGCTGCATCACTAGCTGTTTCAGTAGGTGGAACATCAGCAGCGGAATTGTACGCTGTATCGATTTCGGGTGTCTCAGTAGTGTTTTTTGGTGGTTGATGACGACGTCTTGAAAGGCAAGCTGAGAAGGCAGTGTCTCCTACCTGGAAATTCTCCCCATCTTCAATCGTTTCTGGTAGCTGCTGATGCAGCGTTTCGGGTAGGAAAAAACACCAAATTGCAGCGGTACAGGCAAAAAAGCCAAAAATGGCCACGGGTGCTACTTCATAATCTTCTCCCTACAAAATGTATGTATGTATGTATTGTATGAATTGAATGATTTTTGATGGTTTTGAAATATCATAACTTTCCTACCACATCTTTCACCAATCCCACGAGGGGACTCATCATTCCGCTTATCCGAGCGGACATCGTACAGAAACCAATGGCGCTGTTGCGAACAACAGTCGGAAAGAGTTCAGCACTGTGATTATAAACAATTGTAAACGAGAGAGCAATGCCAACCTTCGCGAGCAAAGACAATGCGGTGAAAACATCTAAAACAGAGTAATTAATGAAAATTATACCCAATTGTGACAACAATACAATATTATAGAATTCACACAAATACATACCTTTATCATGAATAACGATTGCAGCAAAGCACATCAGTCCCCCAAAAAAGAGGCACACCGCCATGACTGTCCTCTGTCCAGTGTACTTTACACAGAAGATGACGAAAAGAATTCCAGGAATTTCGGCAATTGATGAAAGCATAAAATTGATGTAGCGGTCGCCATTTAGGTCGTTAGTGTTGAAGGAGATTCCGTAGTAAACAATACTGTTGGCAAACCAGTTGTAGGCTGAATTCAGTAGACGCACTCTCAAGACAGGCGTTTTGAACAAATCTAATAGTGTTGCTCTCTTTTGAGGTTGATCGGGCACCGCTGCTTCCGTTTCTTTAGGTTGTGATCTGTCCACATCGGAATACTTGTCTTCGAATTGTATATAATTCCATTTTGCAGCCTTCTTTGCAATACGTATTGCTTCCGCATGCTTTCCTCGAGTCCACAGCCACCGAATTGACTCATCACACAACCTATTTATTTTTATTTGGTGGTAAGTACAATCCCTTAATACTAATAAAATAAACCCGTCAAACCCGGATGTACACAAAATGCTAATAATTTCTATTTCTTACCACCAATTTCCAATCAATAACAGAGAATATACACCAATCACTATTTGGATGATTGTAACTTCCTGATCTCGTATTGTGGTATTCTTTCCAGCCATATTATGAACTATGTAAGCAGTAAGGTCCAAGAGGAGGCATCCAAAGGTGAACATAAGACTGAACAACGAACCACAAACGACTCTCATTTTCGCTCCAACAAGCTCCATGGCTGAAATACAAAAATTCCTCACATTAAGTCAACAATCTTTTTTTAGGTTAATTTAAAAAAATGATAGTTAGCCGTACACAGAACAAATCCTGTTACATATGCACCCCCTGAACCGAACATGCCGTAAAAAAACAACATGACCATGTGTAGTGTGTAATTATTAACAAAGGCCATGCTGAAGCTTATGATGAACATGAACAGCCCAACTAAGGACAGTACAGGTTTTCGACCGAATCTGTAAAGATTTTCATGATAATTTACTTTTCAGCAAATAAATAAAATGAAATTGTTAAATGGTTCAAAGTTTTACTATTTACCTGTCGGAAAGCGCACCAGCAGCCAGTGCTCCCACCAAAACTCCGAACATGTACATTGTTTGCATTACATTTCGTTTCCATTTATCTTCACAGTACAGTTGATACTGAAGCAAAGATGATACGTAAGAAAAAAGTAAGTCAATGCACAATTTTAGGGTACATTTTTGGAAAAAATTACACTTACTTCGTTCACTTTGCTAGATTGTATATAATCTGCAGCCGTTTTGTTCAAATAGCCCTTGAAGTTTCTTAGTGGCTCGCTAAGTTTGCATCTGAAATTATTATCGCAAGCAATAAAATAAATAATTGTCTAACAGTTAAAGGGTTTGAGGATATGTTTTAATATTTAAGTCGTTTCAAGTTTAAAGACTTACTCGCCGACACCACCTCCAGTATTTGCAGTAAATGTCATGTGCAGCATATGGATGCCTGCAAGGAATGACGTGCATAAATGAAGAATGTGTTGAAACAACTGGTATCTTCCAAACTGACCTGTTCTTAAATAAAACAACAATTAATTGAATTGAACAATTAAAGCCAGAGAAATTCACAAATCAGAATTAGCAGACTTAATGATTTATTCTTACCAATTTGGTCCATCATCTCCTCTAACTCCAAGTCTTGCTTCATGATGTTGATTGAGGAAGAATTTCTACAGAGGAATGTATCGAAAAATAAGTCTCCCGGATGTCCTAGTCCTGAAGTCTCAGCTCGGTTGTAGTAAAATGGTAGTTATCGTAGTAAGAAGCAGACGAAAACGTTGGCCAATCTATTGGATTGATCTGAAAGACCGAATGAAAGAATTTTAGTTTTCATTATGATGGTTGTTAAAAACTTGCCAGTTGAATAACAAATATAATTTTGACAAGGCGAAATTAAAGTTTACAAATGTCATGGAAATGTGTGAGATTTAATGAATTTAATTTAATATTTAATTTAATGAATTTGAATTATAGTACGTTATTAATTTACTTTATTTCATTTCTGAAAACGGAATTTGGAATCGTACCTGAATTTCTACCTCCTCCTTCATTCTGTAATTGCATTTCCTTGTTCTCTTTTTAATTAAGCGTTGTCTTTTATTGTCACTTTACTGCAAATAAAATTTTTGATTGGAATTTACCAAATTACGATTTAAAATTAATTTTTTGAAGTCCAGCACACGATGAGTGGATTAATGAATGGCTACAGCAATAAGGATCAAGAGTGGTTGACTAGTTTGGAATATAATTTGATAGATGAAATTGAGAAACATAAAGGAAAGTTGCCATTAAGGAAAGAAATTTCTTATTACATAGCACTGATTGGTTCTAAATATATTCCTGATGTACAAGCCGGAGTTGACCTCATGGCATCCTTCTTAGAAAAGTTGGATCGAAAAGTTCATCCAGATTCAGAACTTTATGTTGAAGGAACTTATTATTTAACTGTTGGGATGATTCGAACCAAAATGTACAAGGAAGCTACTGATCGCATAATTCAAGTTCTTGAAGAATACCCTGATGACGAGAAAACTGTCGACATGCTGGAAGTAATGTTGAAGAAAATGGCTGGAGAAAGTTTCAAAGGACGTTTAAAATCCTTCCTAACAAAACTCGGCTTAGGTGTGGCTCTGATTTCTGTTCTCGGTGGAGTAGGATACGCTATGTACAAAATTAATAAAAATGACTTGTAAAAAAACTCGTCACATTTACAAAAAGCGAATACAGAAACTGACAAAGCTAAAAAGATACGAAATTGCAGGAGTTAATTAAGCACTTGTAATTATAAAGGTAAATATTTCGAAATTATTGAGCGATATAAAATATATTCAATGTTGCTGTATGGTTATTATGCAAATAAATGAAGTGTAGGCTACATTTAGCTCTAACTACATTTGTCAAAAATGAGGAAGAAAAAATGTAATTGTTCCACAACTATTTTGCCACTTTAGAACAAACTGCCCTGGACTCGTTTTTAATTATCGATTATGTTCATTGATAAATCAGTGAATCACATATCAAGCAAAGGATTAATTTATATTTACATTTACCTTTATTTACGACATAATGAACAAATAACATAATTTAACAAAATGAAGAAATAAACACCATTAATTGTTTACTTACTATACAGATAGGCATTATATAATGGTAACAATCATCGAGTTCTTAGTTTTGGCATTTTTGCAAAAAAATTGTATAGTCAATATCTACACACTTTATTTTATTGTATTGTTGCATAATGCATAAATACATTAAAATACGTAGAATAACATTTACCTACTTCTAATTGATAATGCATACATGTATAAAACAACATACATAATAATGTATCATGTAAGTGTACCCACTGCAACAACAGGGGACATTATTGCGAGTCTTGTAAACGCGAAATAGCTACATTATCTTTATCCCGATAAGATTCTTGTTTTTCTAAGACAAGTTCTAAAGGCAGTATCTCCTTGTCCAAAATTCTCTCCATCTTCCAGTGTCTGTGGTCATTTCTTTATTTAACGTTTCTGGTAGGAACAAAGCTAAGAAAGCTGCAAGTATTGCCACTGCACCAAAAATTATCGTTGGTAAAGTGATGTCTATGGAATCCTAAGAAATACATCGCAAAAGAAATTTTTAATGAACTAAACTGAAAATAATTTTAAAACCTTTTTGTGACATTAAAGAAAAGAAGAACAAGATAAGAAAGAATTACGAGTAAACTTATTTGAGGGGTGAGCATTCCACTGGTTCTTGCTGCCATTGCGCATATCCCCACTGCCGAGTTTCGAATCACAGTTGGAAACAGTTCCGCAGTGTAATTGTAAATGATTGCAAATGATCCTGCCACAGCTACCTTCGCCAACATTGCAATACTGGTAGTTAATGTACCTAGAATTGAAAATAATTGATGCGAGATACATTTTGGGTTTCTTTTGGTTTTTAGAGGAATTTTACGAAAAAAGTTTCTAGGAAATTAATTTTCTCGATATAAAACAGAACGCATTTTGTACCTCTTGGTATAAATGCGATTAAAACGCACGAAAATCCTCCCAGAAATAACAAAAGTGAAGAAAGAGATCTTCTTCCCGTTCGATCGACCAATGTGACAACAATGATATATCCCGGCAATTCAGCTAGGCCGTTGATAAAGAAAATAAAGAAAGGGTTTCCGGGAAGGGTACCTAGTTTTTCCATAGTATTATGCAGTGATTTAGATAAATGAAATAAATATGCATGCACTAGCATGAGAAAGTAGAGTAGAGTGTTTCTTCTAATTGTAAGTTAAATATTGCACAGTGCTTACCAGTATTAAAAGAAAGGCCGTAGTACA
>JABASD010000822.1:0-56598 GCA_019776165.1 Pogonognathellus flavescens | reverse complement strand
AATTATCAGTAGCATAGCATTTAGTATCTTGTATCTCAAGTCGTAAAGTCTGAAAATAGTAGCAATACACATTTAATCCAAAGGATTCCACTACAATGAACGTTTAGTCAGACAATTGCAATCATGTAATAAAAATTGTTGATTCATGTTTATGACAAATATAAGAGAACGTAATTTAGTACTTTTACCATCGTTTCATGCGTATCAAATAACGTCATTAGAATTGCTTTATAAACTATTTGCTGTAAAAAAGAAACTTTGGTTAATAGCATGCATTAATGACTTATATTTTATTACTCTATCATGAATGAGCAGGAAAGTTTAAATACGTAAGATTAGATTCACTTGGTTATTTTTTTGCCTATGAGATATCCTATAACGATAACGACCACAGCTAGACCCAAAATAATTCCTACAATTATAGCTGCCGTGTTGGAACCCTTTTCTTTTCCACTATTTCTGTTTTTTTCTATGTAATCTTTCATTTCTTCAATAACCGGAGCATAAAATTTTCTTATCGATGAAATATCTAAAGTTTCTTTTCCCGTTATTTTCTTTAGAGCCTCGGGCCATGGCTCGGAGGAACCCAGTTTCATCATGTCTCTAAAATTATTAGAAAGTATATAAATTCATTTCGATGACAATTAAGAACTATACTAAAGTCTCCATTTTAGGTGTTAAGTTTTCGAAGAAGCGAATCTCACCCAAGAAGTTTTCCAGCTTCTTTACTGTTTGAGAAATCACATTTATAAAGTTTACTTGTGGGGTCTTTTTCATCATACTGTCCAGCAGCTATACACATCGCTTCATAAAACTGGAATTGTAGAATATGACTTACGAAGTATCTAGATAAAAATTTTAACCATCACATGAAATTTCAGCTTTAATCAATAATTAATCTTGGTTATAATATATTGAAAGTGAATGGAAATAATTCGCATTTACCTCACATATGGCACATTGGAGGCAATGTGGAATTTGGCTGCTGGGTCAAAGGCTGAATCATTTCTTTTAGTTGGTGGAACGATTCCTTGGAATTGTTTTCTCATTTCCCACCATTGTATATTGTAATCCTTTTTGGTGATGGTCCCATCAAAAACTTTCCATCTCCAAGCATCCATTGTAATTCCGAATGGCAAGAAAGCATACTATGGTGGTATACCATTTTAAATTCGTGTTTAAAAATTCAATACTACCCATTACCTAACTAAATGAATGCATGTTCTTGTTAAGATGATCTTGATAAATTTTACCTTTTGCAATTGCATTAAGTACAAAAAATTAATATCCACATGATCTGAATCAGGAACATTCGCTTCAGAAGTAGCAGAAATAGTATTATCGGCATTTGGATCATCATCCAAAGAATCAGGTCCGGGTGAATCAGACGAAGGATCAAATGTTGTTGACTCAGGAGTAGTTGATATTTCGGGTTCAGGTGAATCATTAGTCGAAGTTTCTGATTCAGGAGTCGTACTTGGTATCTCGGTTGTAGTTGTAGATGTCTCAACTTGAGGTGTTGTTCCGCCATCAGTTATCAGAGATGTTCCTCCATCAGTTATTGGAGATGTTATGTCATCAGTTGTCGGAGATGTTTCTGTCGTTGATTCTGGCAAAGAATCGGTGGTTGATTGTTTGGAAGTTGGAGACGGAGATGCCCCAGAGCACAAATGTGCCATTCCCAAATCTAATTCTAGGACGCACTGAAAATGATAAGGGGTGGTGACCGAAAGAGCTAAAGCGTCTCCGATCGCTTCATGAAATCCTGGGTTGGCTCCACTTCGAAATGCATATGGTTGGTCTTTATATTGCTGATAGTATTGGATGTGTCCCATTTCATGGTGTGCGGTAACTTCGTGTAAGAATTAAAAATACTTAGAAGAAAATGACCTCTAATGATTCACTTTAGTCTTAAAGAAAGAAACTTACTGAAATTCTTCATGTTGATTTGTGTGCACATTTTAATTCTGTAAAGAAAATATTTTAAAATATAAATCGATTCGCTAGGTTGTAGGTTGTGTCTTGTGTGTATTAATAAAATCATTTCAACTTACACTGAATTTAGTAGAAATAGTAAATGTTAAAAATGCCATTTACCTGAAATCGTCTCCATCAGAGAAATCATGGGCCGACGCATGACAAACAACATCTCTGTCACCAGGTCTTTCCAACATAGATTTATTCCAGAATGTTTCAGTCATGGGCTCTAGACCCAATGAGACGAAAAATTTCTCTGACTCTCTAAACATTTTGTCCACTGTGTAGTTCTAAATGTTTGAAGAACAAAGAAAGTATCTGTATAATAGGTATACATAAAGTATGTAAGCATAGTTGCTTGATACGAATTTACAGTATAATTCGTTTAAAAGCGACCAGAATTGGATGGACACTGATTTGGAGACAATTATTATTATTGGTTGCAATCGTAGGAATACATACCGCAGCCATCATGGCATCTGTGGCATCTAAGGGAGCAACGTCATAGGGTTTAGTTTTGTTATCTAGACCGGACCAGTCCTGGAATCAAAACCTGTTTGGTTAATTATTTTATTGGACTAGGATTAAAATTGTAATTTCCAAAGTCTTTTTATACCTGAGCCCACATATTTCCAAATATATGTGCTGGCAAAAATTCACTTGACCCAATTCTATCTCCGAAATCAGTTACTTTCAATTTGATTGCCACGTACTCATGCAAAATTTTATATATATCTTCCAATTCCTTCCATTTAGAGAGAATATCGTCCTTAAATCTGTTTGCTGTCCAATTTTCAGATCCGTCATTATAAGGTGCCAACCACATCTCACCCATATCCGAAAAATCTGAACACACAACGCCGAATTTAATTCACAAGGTTTGTATATACATCATGTATGTGCATAAACCTTTGATGCGTAATCATTTTTTGTCTTTATTGACGACATCAGCCAGAGACATGACGTAATTTTAACTTACTATTAGCTTTGGCCAGTTGATTTTGGTATTGTACAAATGTCTCATATGTATCTGCTGTTATTCTTTTGGATATCTCATCATGCCATCCCGTAAAATAATGCTCTAATTCATCATAATCATCCGATGTTAGTAGTTTTTGCTCAATAACTGAAAAAACGCAATAATCCTTTTATAGCCGCTTTATTATATGTAGTTTGTCGTAATGATCATTAGGTATAAAATATTATTTTAATCCTACACAATGATAGGTACTCCAGATACTTACCATCTAATGTTATAGGTGTGCACGGAGATAACTTGTACTCACAAACGGTAGCAGTGGAGTATGCCGTCTCCATTTCACCTCTCAATCGATTCATCTGAAAATGTGTTTTAAGCAAGAAGTAAAATTAATAATTTCTTATTCTTATTATGCTGGATATTCCTATCATGGATTTATATAATGTATTAAATGTTTTGCACCGAAATATCTGACGTGAGTACAAACATGGCATTACCTTGCTGACATCTTCCTCTGACATGCTTCCAGGCCCTAGTGTTCTTAAGTATGTCACTTGCCTTTTGGTGTATGGATCATCATAATTCGTATAGTTTGCAAAATTTGCTATTAAATGTTTTTGTACAGAGGACTGGAGAGCTACAAACACATCCGCAGCGACTAACTGAAAAGTAAAACAACCTTATCTTCACATATAATATTTGGGATCGGGATGGCAATATCATCATGAGATTGAAACAATAATGTCTGTATTGTACACGTAGAATGCTGTAATGATGTTGCATGAAAATAATATCGAAGCTTTCTGAATTATCTCCTTTCCTCAGCGCATTCCCCAGTTAGTGAAAATGGCATTAAGAAATTTATGTAAAATCTGTTTTTTGACCATGGATAAATTGGCTATATGCAAATCTGCACCCAACGTATGTATAATATTAAGACATTTTAAGTTCATCGTTATCACTTGTATTTTGTATCACTGTATTTTTGTTTGCGTCAAACAGCATTTTTTACTCAATTCGCTAACAGAATCATAAAAACATGCACAGATACGAGAATATTTGCAAGACTATTTGGATTTTACGATGGGCGAAAACTAGCAATAAATTCAGAATGAAATTTTGTAAGTAAATAACGTAGCTGTGATTTTTATTACTGAATAATTTTAGGTCATGTATGTGAAGTAACCGTGTTTAAAGAGAAATAAAAATAAACTATTATTATAAAGTAAGTATTTTATCTTAAGACTCACAGATTCTTTTAACGTTTCTTCTGTTACATTTGTCACATAATCCCATCTCGCTTTTGCTAGTATATTAGCTGAACTAGAATAGTTCGATTCGAGGAAATTTTCTAAATAATTTTTGGCTGCGTCCTCTTCTTCTGAATATTGTCGAATATAGGTATGTCTTTCCGACTCGATTGAGGCACTATGACAAATGCTCACTAATCCAAAATTGACAGCAATTGTCAAAACTGCAACACCAGAAAACCTCATTACAGATATGGTATTTTCTTCAGATTCAAGTGAAAACTTATAACTGATTTCTCCAAAGGATGTGCAATTCTTTTTAGAAGAACCAAGTGAACCAAACTATTACTGATCCAGAAATCGTTACTGCTCCTTATTATATGTTGTAACATTACATTAAGGTCAGTATCAATCCATGATATTAATCAAACATTATACTGACATAGCTACGTAATCCCTTAAGCTTTAATTTTTATCTTCTCTCTCACACAATGCTCTGTTAGCTTGTACTTGTACCAGCTTGAGACAATAATATATCGTAGACACAATATATAAGGGATAACTATCATGGTCATATGAATGCCATACAGTTGGCCTTTGTATGCAATGTACGTAGATGTAATTCGATCTCAATCCGATTTGTAAACAATAATCCATAATATAATGCTAGGGATGAGTTATACAGAATACAGTATACTAAACAGGTGGTTATATTTTATTTCGGTAACTAAATGTATGTTAACACTCACGCAATTCAGTTGTTGTGATTCTTTAACTGGGGTTGTATCTCTCAAACCACAAAACTATTCCTATTGACATGAATTTTCAGTTGATCCGGTACATATTTATGCAATTTGATACGAATGATTTTATGAATTCGATACATACATATCTAAATGATGTATAATATGAGTATGCAAAAATAATTTGCTGATATGGATGAATTTGTATGCAATGGGATATCGTACGCATATAAAGGGATTCCTCGCCCATTTTTGTGGGGTATTTACTAAATCTCTTTATACTTTCATGTACTATCATATTTAAAAATAATTGTAGTCTTCCACGATCCACACATCTCCATTACAACTAATACAACATATGCTTCAATGTTAGTTAACACATAGCAATGTTATAGGAAGTGATGCACAATGTAGTGTTATTAAAATAGTAAAATTAACTGTAATTTGCAGGTTTTCTCAGCAACTTTTAGAACTGATTTGTATGCTAATGCTATGCTTCGAGCACATATTTAAACTTGCATAATTTCCTATCATTTATTACCTTTGTGAACAGCGTTATCAAGCAATTGATGATTTAATAAACATCTTTTAAACAAATTTACCTGCTTAATATGCCAATAAATTTGAGTAAATATATATCATTGCAGAATCTATTAATAATTCAAGATATTAAATATCCAATGTATGTATTTTATCTTTCTATAAAAGTACGATTGGTTTGTGTAATTAATGGATAAATCGAGAAATTCATAAAATATTAGGAAGGAGACTATGTAAATAATTGAATATATACAGACAACAGATAACACGATAACAGTAAGAGTATACGAAGGATTTAATTTCTGAATCGTTTTTCAATATTACAATATCACAATTTAGAAAACTAAATGCGGTAAATCATTTGTCTCATCTTAATCCTTTTAACATCAGCTACTACTAACAATATTATGCGTGTGCATTGGGATACAATTATCGTAAATATATTATAATTAATTATTTTACTGCATTACATAAATATATATAGTATATATAGGTATATAAGATACAATGAGTCATTCAGTATATTACGCTATTCATAAAAGTGATAATTATGTGTTACGTTTTGTTAACGATTACATTACAATTACACTGTAGATGTTCCTGAGGTTTCCTGTCATGTCAATATAGTGAAGGAGTTATTAAACTGAACTCTGCTTTCTGTTGTACTTAAAGCAAACTTTACGATTTTAAAGTAAGTAAAAGGGTGGATCAAATGAAAATTAACTTTAGTCTATCCATAAAAACGCTTTTGTTTAATAATTTGTACGTATTTGAGTATCGATATGTGGTTTGTAAAATAATAAGTACGGTATGAATAATTACGTATAAGTAATTCAATAAAACTGACTACAACGAAATAATTTTTTGAAATAACGAGAACTATGTAACATATAAAATGATTAAACGATTACTATCCTACCAAGATGCTTACAATTACTCCATAAAACAAATGTGTGTTTATAAAGAAGACCAGGGGCATATCAATTTTGAAATCTTGTGCATATTCTCCACTTCATCAATGTACCGGTTGGGGCCATGCACATCATAATTCAATGTTTCCATCTAAATAAAAAAGAACAATAATAAGTATTCAATTTGGATACTGATATTCAAACTACTCCTTCATCATTTTACAATGTACTAATACAGATACTTTGTGAATGCATGATTTTTATTTTTCACATAAACATCGATTTCTCACCTCTTGTTGATACGAGACATTGTTATTAACTTTACTAAAGCGTATGTAGCGTTGTTTCAGATCATCAGAAAATATTTCTATAGCAAACTGACGCAAATCCTTCTCGGCATCATTTCGGTCGCAGTAAGATAATAGAGACACAATGTCACGTATAGGAAACTTGCAAGTTTTGACTCCATAGGCGACTGACATAATCTGGAATGCTGAACTGTAATTACGTCAAGTAAGATGCATATCATATTGTGAACACGTCATTAATTCATAGGAAGTTCAACCATTCTAAATGTTAATTAAATGATGTTTACCTTCTCATATATTTCACATGTTGCACAAAGTATGTTGCAATTAATGGTGGAAACTTATGGATCAATCGAAAAAATTCAACATAATTCTTTGACTGATATGCTAAACAAACTTGAATCGTGGTATCAAACAGACACGAATTTCTATAGACATAAAAAAGATAGGTTATATAAATAATCCACATTAAAACCACTTCGTCATTTATTGCTAATTGAAAACTTTGAATAATACTTTCATTATCTCATTATCTCCTTTTCGTGAATCATTGTCAGTAGACTCTTAAAATAACTATGCATTTACACTCTATTATATACACGTAAGAAGGTAAACGTAAAAACACTTACAGTTTGTTTCTGATCGATAATGCTCTAGAAATTACATCAAAGGAGTCTGGAGCGATGAGACAATACAATGATTCAAAATCTATTCTGGACAATTCCCAATAGTTGTTCACGTCATAAAGGCTTAGTAAGCGTTTCAGACAGTCTATCAGATGCTTTTTGTTTATATGTGCTTCAAAGTTAGATACGGATTCGTAACGTAACCTGCAAACCATATACATCAAGATCAGAGTTAGAAAAATCAAATCACAAAACTTACCACTTACACATTATAACATTGCTTATCTTTAGTTTATATATAATTAACTAGAATTTGATGTGCTTACCTGTAAGCGGAATACAGATGAAATCTTACTGTAGTTTCCAATATCTTAATAGCATTTCTGTCAAATATTCTCTGAATTACCAAGTCCTGACGAACTGAACGCAGTCGATCAAATATGAAATCATAAATGAAATGGAAAGGCTCGTTTCTTATCACAAGTATTCTGAAAACGAATCATATGTCTAATAGGTCACACTACATTAAAGGATATAACATAACTAGGATATTTGCTTCAAAGCAAATCCCACATCAATTTTAGCAATCTTGACATTAAGTTAGCATTCTTACTTTGTACATAAGTAGTCCACTGTTTTCATCAACACATGAGGAGGTCGTAGATCCGACAAAACAGTTTTATTTAAGCCAGCAGCAGAGCGAGCAAATGATTTGATAGTTTTGTGAATATCTGACTTGGGTAAAATACGTCTGCCTAAACTTCTATTTGATTGTCCTCTTCTCGCTTCGTTAATTCCTAAATCAGACACTCTGCTTTCCAACGAAATTGAGATCTCAAATTTATGAAGAAGGCCCTCTTTCTCCCTCCTGTTAACCACAATCAAATTATTATTAGCATTATTATAAATACATTGGTGAGAATAATACAACTTTTTCAATTTTAGATTGAGAACAAAATTGCTTACATATTTCTCTCTTTTGTGGGACACATTTCATTGCAAGTTCCTTGAAGGCCATCATCCGACCTTAGTTGAAATTGTGAGCTATTATCCATTGTTGTACTAGTATTTGTAAATGCAGAAATTGTGTAAATCCTCTTCAATTTTCAGAGTTTCACGAGATCACTTTTGCAATCATGATGATGAGAGATCTTGGAAAACCCGTTCGCTTTTGTTTTGTTAAGTTTTTAAGTACTTCGCCTTTATAAACCTGAAAATTGTAAATAAAGTTGTTAGTATTTTGAGAAGAAGTGACTCTTTTTGCAGTAGTCTTTATAAAGATCTATAGCTAATACAGTAACTACAAAAAAGTTAGGAAGTGGATACTGAGAAGCTCTTATAAGCATAAAGATGAGAATCACATGTTTGCTAATATCTTCGCCGCCAATACCAAGAAGCCCTGAAGACATTTACGTTATTAGGTTATTACCTAACAACAAATTACACTAACGAATAGTGTACACTGCAATCTATAACTTAACTGCAACTTCTATACAGTACAACCACAAAAAACTCATAAATAAATTTGCTACATAACAAACACTTATTAAACCAGGCATACTATACAAACTTATGTAGTGTACTATGTACTTACATAGGAACATGTGGAGTTTGTAAAGTTTAGCCTTAAAGGGTTTTCTCTATAAATTAACACCTAAATATTAAAAAAGAGTCACTAACTAATAAACACACACACGAACTGAACACAGTACGCACATTATTACAGATACAGAATACAATCTTACAATAAAGGTTATGTACAGTGTACATGTGGATACATAGATAGATACACAGATAGACGTTTGCATACGTACACAACATGCATACGGCACATTACTTGTGAGTTTCTTTCTGCATAGTTAGCCTTAATTCATTGATAGACGCGTTTAAGTTAAATTTTGTTAACAAAATACTTAAGCTAATGTGAACTGAAACAATAACTATCGCTATAGTTAGTGTGTTAAAGTCTGCACTGTGTCATTTTGTCATTTGAACGAGTGACATGTATTTATTTTAGTGAGCACGCAAACTAACAAAACAACTTTAGAACTACGCTCACTCGCTCTTGTCAGTCTTGTCAGTGAATCCTAAATAATTTTCTGGTTGTGAGATATTTGACTTATTATCATATAACTAAAAGTTCCACTTCCACCTATATAACAAAACTATTTTCTAAATATTATATCAATCTATACAGGATATAAAAACATAACTACAAACTGTAAAAGTCAATTAATTTACACGTCAATACACCACACCACGAGCAAACACCGGCACAACTATCTGGAATCTGGAACCACTCGGAACTTGGGTTTGTTTGAACTTTATCTTTACGTTGAACCTATTTTAATGGATCTTTTTTGTTTGTTCAAAAAGTTGGAACATTGAACATTATGTTGATCCTTCAATAACTGCTTTTCTTGTGATAGTGTGCTGATTTGTTAATATTTTGTTTAATCTATTAATGTAATCTAATCTTTTTTGTAATGTAAGTTTGGAAATGACAGCCCAAAACAGCTTCAATTTTGCTGTTTATTGAGTCTGTTCTGTTGAGTGTTGTTTGCAGTTTATGTGTACGTGTTTATAAGCATGAATGACATTACAATTTTATGTAAAGCATATGTAATAGATGCACATAGGTATGTATCAATTTGAATAAAACAAATATTAAGCCACCTTTAGCTTACCAAAAAAGGGTCAGGGTCGAGGTTGTAAATTAATTAATAAATTGCAATCTTTTTAGAAACGTACAAACAACTGGCGAAGTAACAACATACTGCAGCTGTAATTCGTAATTCAAAAACGAAACACCTATACAAATACTTCCAAGATGAGTCAACAGCAACAAGGATTCGGTTTACACAGTGGTTATTTTCATTCAGTTCTAAGGGAGTGGCAGCAGTCGGAAACGCAAATAACCGCAACAAACTTAATGTATCCTATTTTCATTACGTAAGTTTCAAAAGGGGGAAAACCGCGGTTGAAACGACAATTATTTATTTAATAGTTATTATTTACCTATTTTCACTTTGTAGACATGATCCTGATGGAGAAGAGGTAATTTCTTCAATGCCGGGTGTTAACCGATGGGGGTTGAATAAAATCGAAGGTCACTTGCAACCACTGGTCAATCTTGGATTGAAATCAATTCTGATATTTGGAGTCCCAGATGACAAAGTGAAGGTAAATTAAATTATTATTTCTGAATTTTTTAATTCATTGGGTTTGTATGTTGATGTAGGTACTGCGTATTACGTATGTGCTATCAATAAGCAAACTGTAAACAAAATCCCGGGTAACTATTCAGATACGCAGAGAGGTGGAGCAAGACAATTTGTTCTCTTTTAGTCTAATCTAATGTCCGATTCTTCGTTGTTCTTTAGGACGAAGAGGGATCCGCTGCTGAAGATGCAGACAAGTCTCCTGTGATTCCAGTTGTTAAACTCATTCGTAAAAAGTTTCCAAATCTTCTTGTAGCATGCGATGTATGCTTGTGTACTTGGACCACCACTGGGCATTGTGGAATCGTGTCTCCTGAGACGGGAGCAATTGATAATGCACGGTCTATTAAGAGACTCGCAGAAATCTCCGTTACTTTTGCTCGTGCTGGATGTCAAGTTATTGCTCCTTCCGACATGATGGATGGCCGTATATTAGCCATTAAATCTGCTCTAAGCGCAGCCGGTTTCTTAAATCGGGTAAACAATAGTTAGTAAGCACTGATTTATATTTATTGATCGAATGTGTAATAAAATTTGATTTTTAGGTTGCTGTGTTATCATATTCTGCAAAATTCGCGTCGTGCTTCTACGGTCCTTTTAGACAAGCTGCGGCGTCTGCCCCAGCGTACGGTGATCGCAAAGCTTATCAATTGCCCCCTGGATCAAACGGATTATCAATCCGAGCAGTTGTAAGCTAACTTTATCATTTATCTCTAATATACGATACAATTTCCATGAACGTTTCAAATTTTTAAATATTTGTGTGTCATAATTTGTTCTAGGATAGAGACGTAGAAGAAGGTGCTGATATGCTCATGGGTAAATGAATACCAAACAATTGTTCTGATATTATTTTACAGTTGGTGTATGTACACAGTACACTCCAAACTTTTTGTAATTCTATGATTTATATTTCATGAAAGCGTTATATTATCATTGTTTTATTGTTGAATTTTAAAGTGAAACCTGGACTGCCATATTTGGACATAATCAGTCAAGTGAAGCAGAAGCATCCTAATTTTCCTTTGTTTGCATACCAAGTAAGTTTCTCAAAAGTAGTATACACCATAATACCACTACAGCTTTCCAGCTTTAGTTAAGCACTAAAAACGTGGTAGTAATAAGTAAACGGTATGTTCAATTCCAGGTTTCCGGAGAATATTCGATGTTGATCAAAGGTGCAGAAGCTGGGTTGTTTGATCTTGAGACTGCTATGATGGAATCACTTACCTGCTTGAGAAGAGCTGGCACGGATGTTATCATCACATACTTTACTCCTAAAGTCTTGCAAAGGCTAAATCAATGAACTGACCACTAACATTTACATCCTTTATCCCTACAGTAAAATATACAGCACTTGTCAGATATGCTTTAATGTTACAAATGTAATTATTCAGTGGTTGAGGAATACATATTTTTGTGAGCATAATAAACGTGAAATAGCACTCACGAAGTTAATAACTCTTTGAATGAACTTCTTATAACTTACGGCACAATTAAATCATCTATCAAATTTAGATTAAGAATTTCATTAAGAAGGTTTGAGAAACTTTGGGCAAATACCAATTGTTTCTACAATAGAAATCATAGCAGGAGATTTGTATTTACACACTAACAATGAAAAACTAAGTAAGTAGTATATCTGTATACTCCGTATTTCCGTTTACTACTGGAAAATGTGGAAACCCTTTGTAAACAGATAATAGTATAATAGTAAATGAGGCAGTGTAAGACGGGACGGGAAGGCGATTTAATTTGTTCGAAGGGATTGTTGTGGCCCAAGGTATTATTGCCTGGATTCTAGGTATGTCATTTCTAAAGGAAGATTCCTTTCTTGAATGCAAGTCTCATACATCTGATAGGATTAAATTACCAGAGAAGTAGTCAGGACTCAGGAGCGACTAAAGTCGGGATTCAACTTGGCTTTGTAGTGATAAACTTTTCCCATTACTATCAGGCAATTTGAGGCAATCCGCATCACTAGTAAACTAGCTATGCTTCTTTTTATAGAGTGCGACTTATTGTTCCGCTTTAGAAGTAAAAATCTTCTACATGATGACTGCACCACTGATACTGTGATATCCTAATTTAGGTTTAACTGAGATTTGCACAAATTGTACGAAAAGTTGTAAAAACACACCAACCAAGTTTGTAACATCTTTCCCAACAAGGTTTCACTTTATGACGTGATAATAGGGAAACAGATAAACAGTTGAGAGAAGAAGTATTACTTACTTCTGCTTGGATAAAATATATGCACTTGATATAAACAGAGAAAGTTTTACAGAAATCATACGGGACTGCTTCACTTTCACTGTCCTAACCTTATATCGGGTCTATAGAAATCATACAGAGCCAATTTACGTTAGATTAACCACAAATGCAAGAAATATGAACTTCTAAATCATAAATTAACAAATCATAGAAACTATCTCCCCGAAACTCATTTCTGGTTACCTACGTAGGTCAGCTACAGGTTCGGTTACGTTAGTAAGCAGTAACTAATAAATTGGTCATTAGTATTAGTCATTATGAAACTTTACATAATTAAACTAGCCAAAAAAATATGAATCCATTTATCTAGTCAAGAATAAATTCGGTTGAAGAAATAAACGCACCTATATTTCATGAATTAGGCATATTGTTTGCTGTATGACACAGAAAGTATTTAGCCGTGAGATTAAACAAGTTTTTAGTAAGCGAAAATTTCAATTTCGTTTTTATTAGTTTGAATATTCAGCACATAATGTTAGTTTGATAGCAACCCATTAATTGATTAATGAATTGACTGATCGCATAATATATTTGTTATTGTTATTACGGTATGTTATTTTTATTATCAATCATACAGATCATAAATTAGTATGTATTTAATGTATTAGTATCATCAAAGAGTTTGAAATTGTGTCGAGTAATGAATTAATATTCAACACAAATGTATTAGCTTCTTTGGTCAATGGAGTTAATGATTTTGAATACCATTCGTCCAATTCACACGATGATGTTGACGTTGAGCAGATCACATAAGGCATGATATGGTACAATAGATATTACTAGTAACTCAACTTGTCCCCGTTGAAAACACAAACTACAATCATACACATAAATCTACATAAAGTACGTCCCGACGAACAATAACCATAAAAAATTAATGTCCTTTCACGTACAGATAGAAAACTACAGCGAAGTGTAGTAGTCATTTATCTATCATCTATAGAATCCAGGCATTTACCAAATGACTCAGAATCCTAATGATGGTAATAAATATTACACACTAATCAATTTAACTAAACGTTTTACATCACCTTACACAGAAACTCGAACCAATGATACATAAATATCATTGTGATTTGATTACCTACATCAATCACATACCTAAAAAATAATATTTCACGACTAAAGTAAGTATTTCAAATAAAGCTTAATTATAAGTAGCTGAATTTATTCATGTTTTGCTTTCATTCGTATTCGTACTTTATTTCGTTCGTGTAGAGATATTTTGTTCTTTCTATACGTACGTTGTATAATGGCGTTGGTTATTGGTGAGTTGAGTAAGAAGAATTGTTCTAAGTACGTCATTCTACATATTTAGGTATTTATATAGACAATCATACAAACGGTAACGGTAACAATAACCATATTGATAATGGGGAAAGGATATATTATATCATATATAGTAGATGCCGATTAGTAATGGAGACAGTTGATATACTGTTGGCTGATTGGCTTGGATGTTCCGAGTGTGTCATTTATCATTTCAAATGGTTATTTTAGCTGTCATATTGTACCACTTTGTCATTTCATATCGTTGCAATTCAATGGATGATTAATTGTTCCATTATGTCATGTCATTTGCATGTTAACAAATTTCTAAGCTATTAAAATATTAACAGATGTAATCTTATTCTGCTTTACGTTGCACCATATAGTAGGTTATTATTATTTTTTTACATACCTCAAACTATTGTTAACACAAGTGTTAGTCACAATGTAAGTAATTATTATTGGTTTTAGTAGTTTAGCCTAGAAAATGCACTTGTTTTTATATAAGTTAATATTTCGTGTATGTATATTTTGTAATATAATATTAATAGTTATAGATATAGTTAGATAATTATTAAGTAGTAATTATCTTGTGTATTTTGCTAATAAGTAATCTGCAATAATATTTAGTATTTCTTCTCTCTCTTTGTCATATATAGTAAAAATCAAATCTTGATTTGTTAATGTGATGAGGCAAGCAAAATGCAAAAGTTGCAAATTGCACTGGTTTACAATTTGTCTTGGTATTTGCCAATAAAGCATTAGTAGAATCTGTGAATTGTTAATGCTTTTTTGCTACATAAGTAATTTGAATATGCACATACGACATGTCATATTATAACAAATAGTATTGTAGTATTGATAAAACATAGTTTGTAGCTATATTATATGAATATGAGGCAATTTTATATTCTTTTCTTCATATAATCTTTTGTTTTGTTTTGCCATCACCGCAATTAATACTTTTGTGGTGATTGTAATATAGTGTTACTTTATATAATAAAATGTCTAGTAGTTCAAGAAATTTGTTTGTAAAGCCTAGTCCACACCAATATTATTCAAAACATCAATATAAAGACAGCAAGACTTTAATAATTTCACAGATGAGTGTGGAATGGGCTTAATAAGTAGTAAATAATTTCAAGATAATATTTTCGTCTACTGTTAGTATATAATAATGCTTCCTACTTGATATATAAACAGATATCTATTTACTAATTTGTATAATATTAAAATGGATCCATTTCACCAATTTATTTAGTCAGATTATCGTCAACTTGTGGGCAGGTATCAATCATGATTTTCCTAATTAAGTTATGATCAAAGAAACGCTCACTGGCACAGCGGAAATAGTGAATTATTTTTCTCCACGATTTAACTCTGAAAATTGTGGTTCCAGTTGGTTTGTATATTCCTCTACTTCTAAAGCTGTATATAGGAGAGAATGCAAGTAGGAATTAAATTGTAAACATTTCAATTACTTAGTGAATAATTGAAACGAAAAGTTTGTGAGTTATTAAGGATTAATAGTGAAAGAGAGTGAAAGTTGGCGAAAGTCAGAGAAAGCAAAGTGACTTTCACGAATCCTCAGCTTTCCCCATGGTGAGAGATAAGGATTTAGCGCAGAAGATGGAGAGAGGATAGATTATAAGAATGTAATTACTTAGAGTATTTAAGATTGACATGAGAATAGTGGAATGAGAAGAGGAAGTTGTTTCCTAGAAAGCGTTAAATCTTTCCAAGTGCTTGAAGCAGTGAGAATTTTATTATCTTAAGGTCGCTTCATATTTACGCGAGTCTATGATTGTGGAGATGATAAGACAATTGTTCTAGTGAAGAACCAACTCAAGAAAACAGATTGAGTTGTTCAAGGAATGACTGAATGGAATGAATGACTGAAAGTGGAGTCTTTCTCATTTGTCTGGGAGACATATTCGTCTATGTCCGT
Organism: Pogonognathellus flavescens; assembly: GCA_019776165.1. Taxonomy (NCBI): domain Eukaryota; kingdom Metazoa; phylum Arthropoda; class Collembola; order Entomobryomorpha; family Tomoceridae; genus Pogonognathellus; species Pogonognathellus flavescens. The sequence continues at coordinate 40,552 of JABASD010000822.1, read as the reverse complement.
CATTTATCCTTCATATGCATGCCAGCAATGTAAACGGGGTAAGTAGTAAAAGTCTCCAGCTACGTTATATTTCATATATCAGTTTAATTGACTTGACATGAGATTCTACTCGGAGTGGAATAGTGGAGAGGAAAGAGCATGAGAAAAATGGAATGGCTACCGGAAAAGAGTTAGAAGCTTCAGTTGTGCCTGTTCTGTTAAAGTAAAGCTCGTTCTTCCCATTTTGCCGTACTCTGTGGAACGGTAGTAGGAAAAGAAGCCAAACCAAACCAAAAGACGACAAGTCTTTCACTCTTTCTTTCCCTTTCTTGCCTTAAGCTTTACTTTATGCTATTTTCCCTTGTCTCTGGCTCTTGGCTGCTTTTCCTTTTCTTATATACTGGAAACCCGCCCGAAAAACTCTCTCTTTCTCTCCCCGAGTGTTTTTTCTCCTCGGGAAAGAAAGGAGATGAATGTATTTTGGTTCTACACAGCAAAGCAAACCAGTCAACCCAGATACAAAAAGGACGAGTCTAACACAACGAAGCTTTTATGCATAGCACTCACTCACTACCCAGTAGGTCAGAGGGATACACAGCACACAAGAATGAATTGCCTATATCCGCATGCCTTCACTTCCTCCGAAACTACATTCAACCGCCACCACTGCAGAGTGTAGCTCAAAGTTAAAACCCCGTCTCCACTACTAAATGCTAATCTGTTTTGTATTGCATTCTATTATAAATCGCCCAGCCGAGAGTCGGGAGAATTGCCCGTGTATAATTCGGGCATGACTTTCTCTTTATACGGACCTCCTTTCGTATTCTGATGTTTTAGTATCATGTTTAAACTTTGTCGTCTTAAAGTCATTTGCATAGTCGATATGATTAATTAGCTAGGAAGAAATACTTGTGAGGAAAAGCTTCAGAGAGAAGAAAGTCAAGTCAAATGGTACGTACAGACACATGCTGCACTAAAACACAGTATGTGAAGGCATTCCACCTTGTTGAAATTCAAAGTGTGTTTTGTGCATGCAATATGCACATAGTGTTCTAACAAGCATAATTCATTTTCATTGACACATTCATTAGCCCGAGATAGGATAACCACACGCGAAGGCAGTAACTTTTGGGGCATTATACTAACCATGAGCTACAAATTGATTGTTATTACAAGATGTACATGATCATAGACATCCGCTTACAATGCATTATACATCCTTATAATCGTATTATTATAGTAAATATAATGCTATTCCACATGCTTCCTATATATCGTACTGTAGGTAATTCTTTACATGCAGTTCATTAATTTGTGTTTTACTTTACTAGTAGTATTTTGTAATAGCAAAGGCTCATAAGGTACGTACGTTTATGAACAGTACGCACGTACATTTCACCTTCAACTGCAATTTAAATTTCTTCTCTCAAGCACGGAGTCTTTTACATCTGAGGAAACTGTAACACTTTGCATTTCAGGATCTGAGTGTTGTAGCAGCCCTATTATACTTATATGGAACATTTGGTATTACTAAAGTCTTTTTGCAGGTTCGTAGTGTTGTGGGTGGGATTTTGTATTTAGGATATTTTTCTGCAGTATATATAGGCATCGGCTATCGGCATGTTCCGTTACGTTACTATTTACGTTACAGGGTTTTTGTGTATAGGTATATATGAATTTGTATTGTACTAATACATTATAATGGTGTAATATTATTAGAGGTATACGTTTGAAAATGTGAACAGTTTACTTCTATGGGAATTTAATAATACTGATGAATAGTAACGGCATGGCAAGACATCACCAATTACTTCCTTGGTTAAAATGGAGCAGTAGCGTTTCTGTACTCTCTAGGAAAAAACTTAATACTTAGGGATCATTCCGACCGTTTCTATTCGTAGTCGTTAGGATTAGCAGGGAATCTTTAGCATGATAGCGTCTAAGATTATACAGTAATCGAGCACCCGAGGGCACACAGCCATTCCAGTTTGGTATTAAGGGGTAATGTTGTATATAAGTTGTCAGCATCATGAGATAAAAATTTGGTCTGCTAACAACAGGAGCATGGGAATCTTCTGATCTGTAATCTACATACTACAGCTACAACTCTACAACCAACTTTTACTAGGACTATAGTGGTAATAATGTGCAGACATTGAATTCACTGGGAAGAGGTAATCTGTGAATATTATAAAATTACCCGCAGTGAGCTTTCTTACAAAATGTTTCTCTGTTGGATAGGAGTAATTAATTTTTATAACGTGTCTGTTTATTACTTCCTCGTTAAGAAGTTCTGTGGACTTGGGGAAGTAACAAACAAATTCAGTATACATTTAATATCTTCTTCTATCTTAAGATAATCATAAGTACATATTATCATTTAGCAACCACCATCATTCGTATATTTATATTAATTTGTTTCTGGAGATCAGGAGATAGAGGAGGAGTGTGACAAGACAAGTTATTCTTGGAAACAGTAGTTTTATTTGTAGTTGTAGGAGTTTAATAATATGGATGAATTATTATTATTGTTTCACTGAGAAGTTTAGTGAGTTTTGCAAGCGGGAACCCGGTTATTGAAAGAATTTTGCACACGCTCATGATGTGCACGATCCATACTTGTCGTACTGACTGTCTTGCGAATAGACATGTCTTGTACACGAGAGGTAGTTGGAGACTGGGACCCCGCTCCTCCATCCTGACCTGCAGTGGGTGATGATGACCGGTGGACTGCGTATGGAGCGGGAAGCGATTGTCATCTCATCATGTCTTTCAAAGCAAGTGTGGATATCATTGGCGGTCTCACTGGTCGATTGTCCAGAATCTTTTCCAACTCGTTCATCACAGTGGTTGACAATTTCGGAATTAGCTACACATAAATAATATTATTACAAAATTGTACTTAAAACAACCATCAATCTGTGACTAAATACTTTACAGAAAATTCTGCAAAGTTTTAATTATATTTTTTGGAGTCTTAATCTTTGAAACAGAAATGCTAATTTTGAGCAGAAGTACGCATGTTGTCGATTTTTAATTACCCCACAGAGGAAATTCGGTTTGTAAATAATTGGCGAATGTTTCGTATCAATTGTACACATGAAATAAATGTTAACCATAACGGAAGGTGACTTACTTGTAATGCTTGCATGTAAGCAAGGAGTTCCGCCGTGGATGTGGGTCCAATCAGCATACATTGAACAGGATCGTTTTTAAGACACCATGCGATGACCAACTGAGCTAAAGTGCATCCATTCTTTTCAGCCAGAGCTGATATTTCTTTGCTAAGCTTTTGTTGGTGTAATAGCTTTTGGTTGTAAGCTTCTTCTGTGGATAGGGAACGCTCTTTATTCCAACCCTAGATTAATTATCATGGTATTAAAAATCAAGTCAGATATTGCACATTCATTCTAGAACAAGAGAACCACCATCCGTTCTGCACTTGCTTTATAACGAACACTTTCCTGAATATTTCATTTCTCTCCCTTGTCATTACATTGCGAAGTTAATTTCCATATAATATACCGTGTGTCATTCTTACAGAAGTAGTAGCAAATTAATGAGCAAGAATTACGGCATTTTTGTGATTTAAATACGGTTGATTTGTGTATGTGTGTGAGAATGTGAGTGAGATAAATAGTTATAGCGAATGAACGGCGTGGCATGGCATGGCAAATGCAGGCAGTGCGACGGCATAAGTTTTCTCATGATGATGAGGATCTTTCAACTGAAACTTTGCTTAGAATAATAATTATTTAGTAAAATGAGAATTATACGTAGGAGTAAAGGCATTCAAAGAACAACTCTTTTTCTCCTTTCTCAGTGTTCCTTCTTGTAATTTCCGTTGGAAAAAGTATAATACTTGTAACAGGAAGAGAATATGGCCGAGGAAATTAAAAGGAAAGGGTTTCAACAAAATTCATTCAGAGAAATCATTTTAGACTGCGAGCTTTACATTGCAAACCGTAATAAAGTGTAAGGAAGATTAAACATTTAAAACTTTCAGTGCTAGATCATGTTGTCTGCATTTTTGTGAACACAGGAAAGGGAAAGGTAGTCAAACAGAAACGTATAAAGGGAGGAGACGCAAACATTATTATAGTCTGCGGTGGGACGAACGGACGGAAGACCGCATTTTACATTGAGTCGTCACGACCGACCGAATCGTCCGTGAGGAATTTCGCCAGTCGGGAATGCAACTGAATAAATACACATCCGCACATGCAACATTTATTATAAAAAAGTTATAGAAAAGAGACACGCCTAAAAATAAGATTTGTTTGTTTTAATAGTAATAGGCGCAGCCAGCCAAGTTTATCGAGCATACAAGTAGCTGATATATATATAGGTACGAATAATACTTAAGTAATACCCCAGTTATCTGTTACCTTTCAAGAAACAAAAAAATCTCATGTAGTAGTCGTACTGCTATACGTATGCAGAAATTTTATAACCTTTCTCTAGGCATGAATTGCAACTTGTGGTAAACCTTGAATAAAAGTACCTAAGTCAAAAGGTTCTATTTTGGAATACACCGCAATGCTGCTTAGCACACGGAAATCATATATATTTGTATTGTGACTGGACACGGACTACATCGTAGATGTTCCAGTCATAAAATAAAATATATCCGCAATATAAGTACACTATACAGCTAGTACTGTATCAATAATGGCTATAAAGTCTTCCTTACAAGGCCTTAGTGGCTGTACGAGTGTATAATGGTTTATAATACGCACATGGAAAGATAAGTAGGAGAATACCACAAGTCACAGAGTTAAAGTTAAGGTAAGTATAATAGGATAAAGGAAGATGATGCATCCTTAGCTCCCATTTGCCACAAATTTTCATGCTCCAAATGAACACATAGTGTTTAGTATACCGTATATAGAATTGCTATCAGACTATCGTTCAGATGCAGTCCTATAATAATCCTAGATTTCTCTTAAGTACTGTTGAGTACACAAAGGAGATCTGTAAAATATCTTTTATATGCACACACAAACGTAATCGTGTGCGCTACAAAGTGACGGAGAAAGGAAGGAAAGCATCAGGACGACGAGTCAACGCTAACTGTCTCTGAATAGGATTTCATTCATTGGCAATTGAGATTGGACGTGTCTTATGCGAAGGATCTCGTAGGGTCTTTACCTCTTTTCCAGAGTAGATCTCGTCTTCATTCCAACTGAACGAGGAAACGTACCTTTTCTGCAAAAAGAACAAATAGCAAGGCAAACCCAGCGATTTAGTAAATGTAAAGTAGTTAGTAGTAGTAGTAGATGGTAGAAGGTAGCATTATTTGTAGAGTAGAGAAATACACACAGACAGAGAATTATAGAATTGAGAAAAGAGAGAGATAGAGAGAAGGAAATAGAGTCAGAAGAATTACTAAAACACTACAGTACTAGTGGTAGTATTTGGAAGACTGCTTGGTTATCTGTAAGTGAATCAGTTCCAGTCGTATAGGCGCAATGTACAGAAATAGCTATAGAGATCTTCTTTTACGAGAATGTGTGTAGTATATGTTAGTAAGTAGCACAGGACATTGAGTGCGAATGGTATAAAATAATAATTTAACTGCTCAAATGTTGCAGCCACTCTCTTGTAAAATTTCAAATCAGCCATTTCATCCACTTGTATTTTGTCGTTCAATGCAATAGAAGCCAAAGCGGAATAAGCCAGGCGCTTACTTTACTTGCAACACACTCACGTACAGTACAGTACAAATACACAGTTAGTTCATGGTGAAGTAGAATTGCTATATTACATATTAGTATCAGCACAGAATTACATTGGGTGAAAACTTTATAATGATGCATATAGGAGAGACAGTGAATCCCTATAGTTGTAGAAAATGTTTTGGTTGTTAAGAAAATAAAGTGACCTAACTTAATTAAGAAGGAACTAATTGTAAGTGAAGTACAGTACATACTAGTAGTAAATATTTGTAATTGAAAAGTCCAATGAATCAAGTAGACTATTCTAAAATGCATGATATTATTATTGCAATGTAAATGTTAAGCGCATTTACAGCCCTAACTAAAATATATTATTTGCAAAATGATTGTGGTAGAGTACATTCTTATTGCCAGTGGTTATGTAAAGCTTGATTTCTACATTCCTACATATCAAGAGTAAATAGTTGTCAAGAATCGACTGAAAGAGTTGAAGAAATTGTTAGCCGTGAGAATATTAATTCTAATTAGACAAGTTTGATGTGATTGAAATTGCGTGTAAATTCCGTGTAAAAATTCATACCTTTATTGAAGAGCGGAACGCTAAGGCTAAGGATTCCTCGGTACTCTTTCCTAAAGCTTTGTAAAAGCTCATCGTCAGGGGTGACCATGTCATTAGACCAACTCCTGCACAGACAAAAATTGTTTAAGAACTTTCATTCCTGGAGAATAAACCCGATAACGTCATATATACCAACTGCAGTGTCAGAACAGCAGGGCAGCGTTACGACTTAAGCTAAACACAGTACAAATGAGGATTTAGCTCATATAGGGGAATTGTAAGACTTGGGGGGGCAGTTTCTCGAGTTAAAGTGTCTCCTTCTGTCCCAGTCAGATACAGACACAGCTGTACATAGAAGGACAAAATTATGGTTGTCTGGATAAGATTTTTAATTTACAACTTCCTATCTGGGCCATTAACAATCAAGCCTTTCGCCCGCTTATAGGTACTTCTCCTTTGTGAACATTTCTTTGAAGAAAATATCCCAAGAAGAAGAAACGGCTGTTTCTGCATGGTTATTTTATCAAAAATAATGGCAAAGGAAAAGTAGCCAGTGTATATCGTGTAGTCATAAAACGCATTAGGGAAAAATGACCAAGGTAGATATACAGGCCGAATTTGTGGACGATTGAGCAAGCATAAAGCGGTAAAAATGACAATGTCATTTTCATTCGATTATTTGAGCTATTTTTCTTATCAAAGTATCTGCGTTCGTACAATGCTCTGGAGACGAATATTATGGTTTTGCTTATCGGAGATATAATTCAAAGAATATTATGCTGTCAACGTTTTTCCTGTGGAATTTAATCCTTCCGGATGATCGGGTTAAGTGTAGTTCAATTGAGTTCAAACGCACTCATTCTTTAACCTGCATTTTAGCCCCTATGCGTTATGTTGAGATTGGATCAATAATCCTCTGCTGCAGTATATCTGCGTTTGGTAGTTTAGTAGTCGACAGTCAATGTGTATTTCAAAAAGGAGGAGTGAGACAAGACTACCAAATAGTCCGAAGTCCAACCGAATTCCTAAACATTACACAAGAGAATGCAACCGAATGGAAATAAATCTTCAGTCTCAGTCTCATCCCCTTTTCATCTCACTTTAAACCCGCGCCGTGTTCCCAATTCCCCACATTGTGCATCATATGAAATATGAACAACACAACAAACATATTTGCACCACAATAAAACTATAAAATAGTAACGCAGATAAATAATGCTCACAGTTACGAAGGATAATAATAACGGATCTATTCTGGTGCTCCTTAGGTAATGGTAATAATCGGATATAGTTTTACAGTTCAAATGCGCTTATATTGTTAGACTGTAGAATTTTGGGAGATTTTGAAAGTTTAGGTTTGAGAAGCATAGATATTCATGTTTGGTGAACGTACTGACCTATTTTGTTGTAAAGCTCAGTCATGTATAACTCGGGTTTTTCCCTGCAGAAGAAATGATACTCAGCTTGTTCCACAATCGGTGTGATACAATTGAATTGTCTACAGTTTGAGTATGCTTCCATAATTTCCACAGGCGTCCATTTCGATGTGCCCCAATACATTGCCCACCCATTGGTTATCACTTGTGACAATGCTCGCACGAGTTCTGCAAAAACATCACAAAAGGCAAATCGTCATCAGTTTTCAGAAATGACAGGTATCAACTTCATATTATTTCATTTCTATTCACACTGCACCACTCCCAATAGAAATATCATACATTATATTTCTTAACTATTATAGTACTAAGGACATTCAAGAAAAATCGGGTTTTACTGGAACCTGTCCAGTAGTGGATAGAGTTTTATCCTTGTTTGGATTTTATTTTGCTAGTGCTGTAGTACACAGCAGTAGCCGTACGACTAATTGCAAGGCATAAAACCAGAAACCCATTTTTTGCTTAATGTTTCCAACACAGAGACAGGATATTCTTCACACTAGTACAATAGAAGACAGTGGCAACATGACGCAGTACAACTGTGCAGATATTTGTGCAAAATAACTAGGGCAAAGTTGGACTTTCATTAATACCTAATAGAAAAGGAAACTTGGTTTTGCTTTCCTTTTCTTATAGAGGATGCGCTAGAATGATTAACATTCCTAAATCACAATACAAGTACTCGTCTCATTTCGTCTTTGCCACATTGCACATTGTAGGGAAAAAAGTGTATAAAACTAAATGACAGTCTCAGAATGCAGAAACATACAAGGATAAAGTCCCCGCTTTGCACAGAGAAATTCTGTACAGTTCACTGAGTAAGTTGTATTTGTTTCTGAGAAAGACTTGAAAAGTTGACATGAGTTACTTCCTCTTGCTCCATCCCATTCAGTCAGAAGACGCCAACTGAATGTTTTATCAGCCTTTTCTTCTAGGCCACTGATCACTGATCAATGTGATCAACTACGTTTAGGTACTCCTCCATATACACTTCGCCAAGTTCAGTGTTTTATTTCTTGCTATAATCTATACCAAGGTTTCCTACCAGAATAAACACAACACTATACAGCCTCACCCCTTTTACGACGGCTTAGCCATAGCAAATTTGTTGTGGATATCCGTGAAAGAGTCAGTCAAACACAAATGTCTGCGCCTAGGTTAATAATGGGACTGTGAACAATAAAGGTCCTACATGTGCATAGGGCATTGGTGTATAAATATTTTTACACTATGCCTTTGGAATAAAATGGGAATTTGCTTGTACTAAATAATAGTAACTGTCACTCAGCATTAAAATATAGGAACAATGTTACAATTTTATTACCTTCCATAGGGCACATTGGATCTGAACGATGAACTATAACCACATCAATAAATTCCAGTTGCAACCTTTCCAGTGAAGCTTTTACACAGTCTATCACGTACTTTCGGGAAAGACCTCGATCCTCAGATCTAAAAATGAATGCAAAAATTATTTTAATACTTAAATATTTATTTTAGTACTAGACATAACATTATTGTCTATATTTCTACATACTGCTTGCTCATTAGCCTCATTACTGTAAAACATTACTGTATTAGATCCAGATGCATAATTGCACTGAAGGTACTACATCAATTGTGTTTGCATAGCATTTGAGAAATATAGAATATTTTTGTATTGCAACTGCAAGGACAATTAATTTGATAAGACAAAAATCAATCTCACTCATTCGATGCCAAAATATACAGATATATTTCCGGACCTTTTTTGTTTTTTCATGTGTTTAATAAGTAGGTTCTTTAGATCTTGACGAAAAAACGCATACAATTTCTGAAATATCTGAATAGTATATTATGGTTACCTAATTAGATACCTTACCTACCTCTTAATTTTTATTTATCCAATTATCGCACCTAAAATAGTAGCATACTTTGAAGAAATTACCCTTACATGTTCAACTTCTATAGGAAGAGAAACCATAATTTGTAGAAACTGTCTTGCTAGTTGTTCTCTTAAACAGATTCAATTTTAAAACAACTTTTTGTGAACAAAAGGAGAGCTACAGGGCCCTAGGGGCAGCAGGCGCCGACACATTTTTCATTCAGACGGTCTTTTCAGTTTTCACAAGTATTTTGATTCAAAGCACGTATGCATAAGACAATGGCCAGGAAGAATACGAGATAACCCTTCATAATTCAAATTTCCAAAGAGATGTGAACGAAAGATTTTAGTCAGAACATTCAGTCTAGCTGACTGCGTCAAGTCAAAACTTTACTACTACGATTTCCCTACATGGGTCACTATGTACATAAGTTTGAAATTGAAAAGTGAATGAATCATGAATCTCCTTTTTATTTTTCACATCAAATATGTTTATCAAACGAAAAAGAATTTTGAACAAAAAGAAAAAAAATTAAGCTGAGTATTAGAGTAGGTATATAGAAAAGCAGACTTTTGAAGAATTGTTTATGTAGAGCTGCTCGTGAAGAGAAAATACATAGGAGTAGGTAGCACCTCTTGCATCTTTCTCCCTAATGCAGTAGCCTACAACTCTTTCCAAACTGTCACACACTAATAAAACAACGCACACATGTAGCAACATCACGCTAGGCACTTTTAACCATGAAAAGTGGCGCAGTGAACAGTTGCGAAACAGAAGAGCACTATAGGACATTTAAAGTTTAAAGCATAGGCACTACACATTACGTAATACGAGTAAATATAGTAAGTAGAAAATTCTGCACTTGTTTCTTGCACAGAAAATACTTACATACTTTTCTACTGTATAATATATGACAGTCTACCTACGAATACACCTGCTACGGCAAAATAGTTTATGTCTGTATACCTACATGAATAAAAATGAAAAGTACCTACTCAGACTAGTAAATAGTCGAAGTTGATATTTACATTCCAGAATATTAGGGATGTATTTGTTTCTGTTATTATTACAGATAACTCTCATGACAGTTTGGAGAACTCCGCCATTGCATGTGTTTATACAGTTTGTATGAAAAAATATGCAGTGCACACATTGAGATCGTATCTACTACTATTAACGGCTAACGAGATGAAAAATAATGTGTTGTAACATCATGCAGTATACTTTCTCATATAGCAGCATGCTTGCAACGTCATATCAGCGCACAAGTCACAAAGAGTAATACAAAGCAATAAATAACACACGAAGCTCCAAACTCCCAACTATAAAAATAGCTTGACGCGTTGCGACACACATATGCATCTGCTGAGAATGTCATACGTATGAAGAAGATACTATAGATTAAAATTAGATTGCTGTTATCATGAATGTATCTGTGTAGCGTAGTTTCTCAGTCAAGTCAGATGAGGCAAGGTCTAGGTGTATACTATTTGTATATATTATGTGTATTTTTATTTTTATTTTTACTAGTGTGTGTACATATATATCTGAATGTAACTGTTATGTAAAGTTTATACACACAGGATACATAATGTTTACTTTTTAGCACATCCGCAACGCAAATACTGCAAATGTTAGTTACATGTATACATAAAGTGCAAAGAAACGTCAACTACTGAGAGTCATAAGACCTCCAAATAAAAATAAATTTAGGTCTTCCTTCTTTTAAATGATTCAGTCTCACTTAAAAAATCACATGAATATAAATAGTCAGCAAATTGAGAAGACGTCTAGCTAGCTGGACTCTTTAAACTATCTAGCTCATCTGCTCAATGTCGTTTCAATCGCAAGCTGCTAAAGTCATCAAAACAAGACGACAAGGAAATAGAACAACTGTCTTATTGAGAAGTTAATGGGATTCAATTTATTTTATTTGTGTTTCAGCAGTACTAACATAACCGAAAACACTGGTTTAACATAATAATTAGTAATAGGTATAGGGACACTCGTAGTTGCTAGAAATAGATTTCCTCCGTGTTGTTTTATCCATTTTATGTGGACAGGACAGGATTTTAGTGGCTGAACACGAAATGGAAGTGAGAAATTCGATTTTAGCAAATTGCGAATTCCATTTAGAAAGTGGAAAACAAAATAGAATTTCCCAAGTGAATGAACTGCCAAAAGTTTCTGTATATGTATCTTCAAGATGTCTTGGCGCTGTGTAATAGTAGTGGTAGATAAGTAGGTAAGTGAGTAAAATTTTCTTCAATGCCAATTCGGGTTCTTACTGAACAGACAAACAGCACGACGGCTCAATTCATTCAGCTCGATCGACATTGAGACAGCATAATAACAACCAGACGACATGGCAGCACACACAGAGAAATACATCAGAACATTTGGACCTGTCTACAAGGCAATAGTAATGTTTTTTCCTGCAAAAGTATTTTATACTTTCAATGATGTTCATGCATTGAGAAAGTGGAGCCTGGGGAGGAAAGAAAACGTAAAAGAAAGTTTTAAAGCGATAGCAAAGTATTTGTAAGTTAAGTTGGAAAATGTTCACTATTTACTGTGTTATCATACAGAAAGCATTGTGCTGCTGTTACATACGAGCACCGTGTGAAAGGACATTGACAAGTGTTTTCATGTTACACATGCTGCACTTTGTCTCAATAAACTGTTTTACTGCAGTTAAGCCAATGACAACCTCACGATCGTAGGCCGACAATAGTTCACCCTTACATTATCAAACTCTTCATGATACTTTCACTCGATTCATTGTTGCCTGTCTAGTTGAATGCTTAAAAAGGCAATACGAAAAGACTTATCTAAAAATCCGATTACCTATGCTCTTTTAAAAGTGATACACTCCGTTGTGCAGCATTTTCTATACAAAGCCCAGTGTAACCTCAAAATATGTAGTACAACTTGGCTGTGAAGAATAACGTGTAGAAAAAGTATGGACTCTTTTGGAACTACTTTTACCACAGTGGTACTTAGCTTTAGGACGTGAATTTCATACACATTTTAAATTCTGGCGAATAAACTGAAAGTCCTGAAACTTGTGTTTCAGTTCAGTTGGAGCTGCAGCAGTCGGTTTTACTTAATAACGAAATCATATCCATCATTGTAGTAGTACTGTACTCCACTTTCACTTACAGCTTTTGTGTCTACACAGCTAAATATATTATTTATACGCTCCATCACGGTAATCCCACTTACATAATGCATGTAGTATACCTCACTGGAAGTGAAATACGAGCTTATCTAATTTGTGTATACGTGCAAAAGTGAAAAATAGTGCAATTTGTCTATTTCACTAGGATTTGCGTAAGCTTTAGTAACATAGGAACTTTGAACTTAAGGCTGTAATTTAGAGAGGATGTATGGATAAATGACAGCAAAAGAAATTGCAAACACTCCAAATACTTTCTCCAACCTTCTTCTCTGCGAGAATCATCTCAGTGCACTTTGCATTCACACAACTGTGCAAAATGCTAAAGAAGGTGCACTAAGCCAAGAAAAACAATTCAGCAGCAGAATCAACTCTGGCAGTATCTATGTCATCAGGGTAGATTGTGAGTGACGATTTTCAAGAATACTCAAGACGAGTAGAATTTACTACGCGTCCAAGGATATCACACGTAATTATAGACACAAGTCTATTAAAGTAAATATTATTATTATTTGGAGGAGCTAGAGCAAAGGAAGGTCTTCCGAAACCGTACAGAAAGGAAAACATTCAAGTGTAATTATAACCTAGTCAAAACGAGTTTTATTTCTCAGCTCGAGAGAGGCTGAAGTAGTAAGTCAAGATTAAGAATGTCTTAAGGATACACAAGTACGGCTTCCTGTTCGTAACTGTTCCCTCTGTACTTTGCATACTAATTGGAACATTAAGAAAAGGAAATATAGAACAGCATTGCATTGGCAGTACATTGAGCTTGGTTTAAGACATTGAATATACTTTTGATGACAATATAGCTTCTTGATAAACGTAGTGCTATGTATTCCGCGGTAGTAGGTGGAAACAGTAATAGTGGAGGACAAAGTAGTCAATTCTCTTTTGCCCAGTGCCGTAGTTTCATTTTTTGAAGATTTTATTTGGTAGAACTACCAGAAAGAGTACAGTAAATAGTCGTACTAATATTTAATGTGTATTTTGGCTAACTCCGTCAATCATAGGCCTATGAAGCTTTGAATAAATAAACACATTTGTAAGATGAAGAGCAGGCTCTCGACAGCTAAGTGGAGATAAGCACAGTGAGTGCACTAACTTGACTTAACTCAAGTTAACCTAAATGGCAATGGGAATTTCATTACTATATAGAGAAAGCATACTCCATCCACATTTATAGTATGACTTCTCCAAACAAATACATATTTTATGCTTGATAAAACTATAGCGGAGAACTTTTACGTACATTTATTACTAGCACTCTTCTGGTATTTGCAGAAGACATACAGAGAGTGGAAATACTAATAACAACAATTCCTCTACGGCAAAACTACTCTTTTGGCGTACTGCATAAAGAGATAGTGTCTGTAATGTGAAAGGACGAGCATGGATACGTACAAATTACACACAGTAAAATACATTGTAAAGTAGCATGAAATAGGAACGAAACGAATCACTTTTACTATTCTTATTCTCTTACGTACTAATGCATGAAGCTCTAAAGCTCTCGAGGGTTTAACTGATCTTGAATGCAGACGGGCTATACATTCTATTCAGTTTTTACGTACAGCTACTATGTACATACTTTCTTCAGTATGATCTACTTATTTATAGTGGAATGGTAATAGAGGTTTGTATACTTTGGTCTACAAACGAAAATTGTATGGCTTAGATGTACTAAGGCTACGTTAATGTTTCAGTAGATGTGTTGTGTGTAGTTACGAGTAGCCCAGAGTATTCTTGTATTTGTAGTTTACAGCAATGTTTGTTTCGTTTGTTTCGTATAAGACCAGCAACGGCTTCTAAATTAGTTACAGTTACGAGTACAATGCATGTGTGCTAGTCTTGTAAATAGCTTTACTGCGAGTGTATATCACAACAGTCAAACAATTTTTTGCAAAATGTGCGGAATCCTACACTCCTTCTATTATTGGCGATAGTATGTGTGTGTTTGTGTGTGCACACAAAGTCAAATCAAGTCAAGGCAATGCGAAAGAAATGTTTGTTGTGTGTTCCTCCTACTCCTACTATGTTATACTTGGTTTACTTTCTATTTGTGCTAATATCCTGCATACTCAAAGGGACAATGCAGTAATAATTCCGCACTTTTTTCTACATACCTCCACTTTTACACTTTGCATTCATATAAAAAATTCAAGATTATAATGTTACTCAAACGAATAATATAAAAATACAAGTTCTCCGTTTGTATTTGTCAATTTTATTATTGTGATTTCAGACAATTAATTTTCAACGTTGCGTTGACTGAATACGTAACTGTCGGATTGAACCAGTACCTTCTTAACGTAACATTTACAAATTCGATTAGCTTTCGTTTTTTAATCAAATGGAAGGAATTTAAAATAAATTAAAAACTGAGACACTGAAATATTTGTTGGCAGTGTCCGGCGATTAATTTTGGGAAATAAATTTTTTGGCAGACCCCTCCCTATATATTCATGATGACCATATTAATGAAGACTCCCACCAGCGATAGTCATCGAGTAAAACCCACAAAACGAAGGAGTGAAAGACGGGAGAATGTCGGAGTGAGATCATAGCTTAGTGCTCGAGCTTTGGGATTGGGACTACTGCAGTGCGGACCACTCAATATAATAAAAAAAATCCTATCAACAACTAGAAAAGCCTTAAGTAGATAAGTTTTGCTTCGCTTTGGTTGTGGCTTTATTTGTCCGGGGTTCCTACGAGTAGAGAGATTGACTAAGGCACACACTGGTAATACTAGTAGCACTGTGGTGGATTTATATTTTATATAAGCTGGACGGAAATTTTCTATAAACATGTACTGACTGAATTATCCATGAGATTAAAAGAAAGTGAAGGGAAGAGAAAGATTTTTGTACTTACTTGGATGTCCAATATATTTTGATGATGACATTATAAGAAGTCCTTTTCCATCCTTTTTTCTTAAGTATTTTTCCTAACTCGATCTCAGCACTTGGACCCGAATAAGCGTCCGATAAATCGAAAACATTGATTCCACTTTCGTAGGCAAGATTGATGACACTTTCTGCTGTATCTGTCGATTCCGATGTCAACATCCAAGTGGCAAGACCTATACTAGACACACGAAGGCCACTTTTACCCAAATTACGGTAGCGGAGCCCAGGTGTTACCGACCTGCCCGAACTAGGTAATGGAGACGGTTGAGGTGTTTGCCCACTGGCAAAATCCCCCTCGTGAGTGGTATCTGCCCGGAGGAACAACTGTTCCATTTCATCGAACCCTTCCTCGTTGCATGCCAAAGGAGCTTGTCTAAAAATTCGTCACACAAATTCTTGTTATTATTCTCATTAAACATTAAATGCATACATGAGCTTTATTTATGATCAGCATCAGCGTCAAGGTAGCCGTAGAGATACATAATAGTGATCGTGGTGTGAGTTCTCTCACCACCATCACTATCATCAGCGTCACACACAGACAACTAAAGTAAAAGTCATTCGCAGTCTTGCAAGTCTTAACAAATACGAGCAAAAATATCGGAAATAAAATAATCTTTAATTACATAAAATGTATAAGCTTTTGCAAAAGATTCTTTTATTGTGGAAGTTGATATCTGCTCCTATCACCTAGAATCGCACTTATTAGTATGGATATTCAAATACTCCGGATCATTACCCTTGACAGGAAAAGAT
This sequence comes from Pogonognathellus flavescens, assembly GCA_019776165.1. Lineage (NCBI taxonomy): Eukaryota > Metazoa > Arthropoda > Collembola > Entomobryomorpha > Tomoceridae > Pogonognathellus > Pogonognathellus flavescens. Next base: position 24,195 of record JABASD010000822.1, on the reverse strand, counting down.
CAACTTGGACTAATGTTTATTTTAACGCTTCGATCGAAAATAATTTCTGCACTTTTTTCTAAATTATTTAAGTTTCTAGCGCAACATTACATTTTTTGTATACTTTAATTAGACGATTTAATATTATCGGTAAATATTATCATTTTATTCTCAAACCATCAAAAATAACTTTTCGTTAATGTATGGAGTAAGAATTTCGTATTAATAAGGATCGACCATGACAAAATGTTTACACTAACCTTGATTAAGTACGTATGGTTAGTTTAATGAGAATGTTTAATTTTAATTTTTTTATTACGATTATATTCTTAATTAAACCCCAGTAGAGCATGCTCAGTAGTAACGATGCTGCACAACAATGCACAAGTCAATTCGTCCGTGTGACCGTCTCATCCGAGGAATATTACCAAATCAATGTTAAATTATTTCCTATTCATAACTTGCTGATTTCTTGAATGTCAACCAATGCTTATTGATTTCTTTCAGTTCGAATATCGAAACTAACAAACTATGATATTTTAATTGAGTGTACAAATGCAAACTAATAAATTGATTCATTAGTATTGTTATAGCTTACACAATAATAAGCTCTCAACACAAATATTACGTGTCCCCTTTTTTATTACTGTAGACACATTACGTTTAGAGTAAGTTGGAAAAGGTCATTCTCCTAAAAATTTGCTTGCAAAACAAACACCGAAGTATGATTTGCATCATTATCTCTAATTATTATGAATTAATACAAATGGTCTCATTAATTTTCTATTTACTTAAGATTAGAAGGATGTGTACTATGTATGTTTGCTTTTACTTTCTCCATATTTAACTGAAACAATACACTTGGCATGATAAAGTAGACTCTCGCTTACACCTTCCTTTACTACTCCTAAAGCTACTACGTGAGTAATGTTCACATTAATCTAACTGATGAGTTTTGCTATCCGGTAATCTACGAGCAGTCAGCCTGGATATTACGTAATAGTATTTATGGTTAGTTTATCACAGAGCTACAAATATCCACTGAATTTCGGATTACTTGTATACAATAAAACTTATGATGATAATAGACAGTCGAGTAGATATTGTTAATAATGAGATTAATGCCTTAGAACTCCCTGGTATTATTTATGGCGATATATTATATTTTATATAGAAATAGGGAGGAAGGTATAGTGTAAGTATCTGTATATCATGTGTAAAATGATATGGGAGATTACTTAAGTCCCTACCAGGCCAGCATGCCTACACAAACTTAAAGAATGAGTTGGGAGTAAAGTATTGAACCGGATGCGAGGGCTAAATTATACGGTATAAGGAGTAAGGAGTTCTCATGAGAGATGATTGATAATTTTTATCACGTCAAAGTAATTTTTCTTGTGATTTATTTGATTCCTTCGGGACGTTCAATGCTGGATTCATTCATTTGATGTCATTGGACCAATGGTGTTTCTGTCTTTGACTAAATGTCTCCCTGGTGGTAATGTCACTTAAATATGACATTGAAAACCATCTGTTTCCTTAGTTTAGATATCCGGTTTGTTCTCTCTCGGTGAGTTTCTTAGCTTCGGGCCATGAACCAGTGAGAAACTATGTGGAGTTTACTGGCTTTAAATATGCCCTACGTGTGCGGTTTGTGTGCATGATGCACGTACGGTTATACCACTACGTCCCTATTATCGTATAAAAGATCACACTCGTGGTTTTGCTGAGTATCTCAGAGAGAAGACAGGAGGACGGACTTTTTTAAACCTTTCACCCAAATTCCATTACATATTACACAGTAGCAGCATATACATATAGCGATGTTTGTATCCTATGAACTGATACCTAAAAGTCTTCAGTTTCACTAAGAATATCTAAAGAGAGGAATAAGTGAGCCAGACCAGTACTGAGAACTTTGAGAACCAATGACAAAGTTTTCTTCTTAGCTAATCTATTTGCTTGAGTTTTTTTCATTATTTGTTGGATTGCCGTCAGTTGGTTTGGGATGGTGGGTACTTTGTTTCTACACGCACTATAACTGTATACTATGATACGAAACGGGATTTTCGTTTTTGTGTGTTGAACCAATGTGGGATGGTGTTTTTTACGTCTATTACTGCATCACAGTCATTTTATATTATTTAATTATCGTGCTCAAAGCTAAAGAGAGAATTGTATAATGCTACATTTGTTCACTTCGTTTCTCTGCCGTATACAACGAGTCGTGACACTTTCTTTGTCACATCGCACTTGGCTTTCTCATTTTTCTATAGCTAGATTCGAATCGACTAGACAAGCTATACTCTTTGTGTGCTTAAGTTGGAATAACATTCTTCAAAAGAACCATTATTTTCCCAACTCAACGGAATTTCATGTCCGGGAAATGAGGAAAATATATAGGAAAGAGAAAAAATATTTTCATCTGACACAACACTGTGGATTCCACTGAATACACAGACATTCCCATAAATATTTAGGAAAACCAACCATTGCAGTTCTCGGCAGTAGATAGAACATTACTCTTTATTTATAGTTCTCCTCCAATCGAAATATGATAAGCTTACTCACGTCTCGGTATACTCGGGCCATTACTATTGTGAGAATTGCGGCTAACATTACACAATCTGTTTGTATATCACATCACACTTACATATAATCTCAATGTTACGTTGCAATATTATAGTTGTATATACATACAATATAAATACCAGAACTATATATAGCCGAGGTTTACATTTATTACACTTTAATATGTACATGTCGTAGTGAGTGTGACTAATTGTCTGTAAGTATGGCAAATCCAATAATCCTTCTAACTCCTAACGATTAGCAACGTGGATTTTTCTCACAAGGGAGAACGAACATTCGCAGTAAATCGGTAAATGACTTTTGCAACCAATTTTTATTAATGATTTCCCACGACTTGTGCACAAATAAATATTCAATAAATATTTTATTAATCAACTATTTGTATACAGATAGTATAGCTGTATGTTTCGCTTGTCCTCCTGGTAAAATTGAACAGAAAAATAAAAAACTTTTACACAGCTTAGCTTTCACTCTCCCTTACAGACCAATATGAAAACTGTGATGTAACACACTACGACACACAAAACGTAATAATATTTTGCTACCTTTTGTCTAGAATTACAATACAGTATTGAACAATGAATTTCGTTGCTGCTGAAGCCAACAGAAGAACAACAATAATGTGCACGCTTTGCTATTACGTTTCCACAGTTGAGAATAATACTTCTTTGTGAAGCATAACTATATAGCTGCATCATGCTGGCATAGGTATTTACAATAAATATTACGTATAGTTATTATAAATGGTAGAATTTATAAACTCTTGCCTTGGCATTTTACAACACAGCATGACGTGGTCTAGTAGATACTAAACTAGTTGTTAGAATAAATGTTGTCAATATTTATATACACATTGTGCAACGCAACTTTAGTAAAGTAGCCCGGTTGCAGAATGCACTGAAGTTTAGAATTTCAGTGACCTCGATTGAAGTACATAGAATAATATTTTGCATTGTTTTCTTTAGTTTGCTAGCAATAACCTAAATTTATGTACCTATAAGTATAACATTAAACAAAGATATTTAGTTAATAATATTAGTATAGTCAGTATAAGTTAGCATTAAATATTATTGCCTAAAAGAGGATAACTTTTGGTTTAGTACTCGAACATAGCGACAGATATTTATTATTTGCAATAATGAACTTTTTCTGGTAGCGGACCATTATTATTTGCAAAACGAAAGTCTGCTTCCGTTCCTAACACATACTAAGCGGACTAAGCACACTTTTACTAACAAAATCGAAGACAATTTTATACCGGCTACGAAGACCAATGAAATAACAGAAGTGTTTATTAACCAATTCTTTTTGCGGTTGCTTTTTCTTCGTTCTCTCGATATTAGGCAGGGATGAAATAAATTCACTTACAGATATGAGAGATACTTGAATTAGCAAAAGACCGAACCAGAACACTTCATTTACAATTAACCCTCATTCACCGACAAATACAGAGAAATCGAACCGAAAAATCCCACAGACTGTGAAATAAAAGGTTAGTTGTAATTTGGGTAGGATGCTTTTAAGTGTCATTCGGAAGAGACACTGGAGAGTCTGAAAATGAAGAGAAAGGGAAAATACTGGCAAGTGGTCTAGTTCAGTTCGGTTTGATGCGGTGTAGTCAAGTCAAGTGTAATTTGGTTTGGTGTGGTGTTGGTGTCTCTGTATATACCCGAAACTCGTCAAGTGATTCTTCTTCAGTGAGTCTCCGAATGTATCCGAGTCGAGGGAGAAAGAGTAGATCGAGATTTGGCACTTGGCCTTTTTGGCTGCTTCTCAAAATTGAACTGAGCAAACACCCTTCAACAGTCCTGATAACAAAAATTGCATTCGGTCTCTTTCCTACATGTAGCAATCGCTTTATGCTTCACATCATGTACACTACATGTAATGTAAGTATGTCTCTCTTCTGGTTTCATCCCAACTTTATTTGCCAATGAGTTACTACCTGGCATCGCAGCAGCAAAATAAGTAACTTTACCTCGCTTCAGATCGACGCTAAGTGTTTTTGCAGGATCTTCTACTTTGCCCAACTAATAGAATGAGTTCTCAAATATTATCTTCCTGAATAAAGATGAGGCGACCAAAAAGAAACAAAGATATTGGTCAAACAAAAGCGCCAGTATTCTGTGAACCTATAAAGAAAACTACACCATATAAACAAGAACGCACCATTTTATCGAAATTTTATCATTGACGAGACGTGAGCTTACACAAATTTACACTTACGAGTTTCAAGTACAATCAATAGGTGTTACACTCGAAGGAACAAGTGTGTACGTTTGATTAGAGATTCTAACTTAAGTAAGTGAATTTACACTACCAAATTGCATTTCGAGATCACGTTTTCCCAAGAATCGTCTCTAAACTCATAGTATGCTCTCCAATTATAAAAGACGCTTACCTGAAAGGTAAATAGAATAGAAAATCCTGCTAACTTCTTAATTTATAAGTCTACAAAACTCTGAAGGAAATTTATTTGCCTATGGAATTACTACATAAACTTGAATGAGAGGGGATACCAAATGTTCTGCATGCCGAGATCGTTGCCAATTAACAATGTTTTGCTAAGCTAATTGTTTTGGTGGTTATTAGTAAAGAACAGTTTTCGTATCTCTGGTACCTATTACCTACTCAACTCATCAAAGTGTTGACTATGATAAGAGTTGATGTAAATTATAAACGTGAACATAAATTTCAGAGGCTGAACATACAGCGCAATTCATATAAAGTGATTACTAGAGTTATGGGCTATAAACGCTAAAGCTTCATCTTAGAATAACAGCTGCCACTTGCCATTCTCCAACGTTGCATCAAACCAAGGAATCCATTCTTGTACCTAACTAGTAGAATAACTTGAGAAGTTTCTCCTAAAGTATGCGAGTACCTATCTCAAGTGTCTAAACAAGAACACATTAGGTGTGTACGATATTTCCACTTGTTCTGTTCCAGCTGACTGTTCACATATGCAGTATGTGGGCTACTATTATTAGCTTGCAGTTGGAATGAGGTACATTGCAAATAGATTCCATTACAGTGGTTCTGTAGCATCTGAGACGCTATTAAAGCCAAGGTAGGTATACAAACAGGTAGCTGAGAAAGAAGGAAAACTTTACTTTCTCTTACAAAACATTAATAACCGTCTCAAAGTTAACATTCCTGCGGAAGCATGCAATTATCTCAATCCCTAGCAAAAGAGGTAAAATGCATTTTAGGCTGAATCATTCGGTTACTTTTAATGAGACGATTTCCTGCAAGTCTACTTTAATTTACTTTCTGCGCTTTTCCATTGTGGAAAATCATAAGACTAAGAATCTAAACCATCTTCTGACTGAGACTCAAGGTCTTTTGTTTTTGGGCATCTCTTATATTTTAAATTTTATAATGATATTGGTAAGATAAATATCTTGAGATATTCATTTCGAAGTATAAAAACATTGCACAAGAATTATACCATCGTTAGTCAGAATAAAACGCAATTAAGCAGTAACCATATAAGCTACTGCACCAAATGCACTTTAAAAAAATAAACTTTACTGTAGCAAAGGTGCAATATAGTACATCATTTGAAGTCAGAGTTAGTTGCGTGTGTGTTTTATGCTACGAGTCTTTTGTGAAGGATATTTCCCCATTAAATCATTCCATTATAATCTTTCCATGCATTTGTCTTTGTGTGGTTATTTTATTTTTTTATTTTAAATTCAACAGTATTGCAAGATCTACTAAACTCTTCCACAAAGTTACATTGTACGACATTTCATGGTCGAACGGAATGAACAAGGGATTCCATTTTACAACCGTGTTTGGATTCCTTAAGATGCTACCCCCTATGTAATTTTCCTGTTAGGGAAACAAGACCGACCAAAGAGACTTAGCATGCTTTGGAGTAATTCCAATTACTACCAAGTTGTAAACTTTTCAGCCTAAGTGACAACAACTAATGAGCAAAACAAATTGTGTGTACAAACATTGGAATTTTAAAGATATATATACCTATCCATTGAAAACTCAAAGAGGAGATAAAGAAAGGACTGAATTCGATAAAAATAAACGCAGTATACGAAAAGTAGAGACAGATGCCCTTAATCAAGCAAACTAGGCAGCAGAGAGATACAAAAAGTTTAGAAGAATTGTGCAGACAAAGAAACTACGTATATTATTATTGCAACTGCTTTTCCAGAAAAGCTTTCAGTCTGTAAGAATCCTACGGCAATCCACACTGAATTTGAAATTTGCTGGGGAAATCAAGAACGGAAAAGACACGGAGATCAGAAATGTAGTTTTGCGGTCGGATGAGTGCAGCCGAGACACATGGGCTACATTAAGTTTGTTTCACACAGCCCTGCAATGTCTTATAGCGCAGTATGAGTTTATTCTAATAACCAACCCTACGTACTACCAGCTAGCACAAAGAATACATGTGTATCGAATGAAATTCGATCGAACTAGTTTGTCTGTTAGTTCCACTTGAAATATATAGAAAACTAAGCTCGGCTGCTAATGTGATGTGTCGATAATCGCATTTGACGCTTTCATGTCTTTACACAACATTTCCCAAGAGATTGGTTAACCAAGATGAGATTAAGCTCCTTTCTCTGGCTCAATGTCAGTATTGGATTCCAAGGCAAAAGGGCTGAACAATGATGACCACCACCACCAGGGCAACTACTAACCTATATCATTTTCTAAGGCACGACGGACAAAAGCAGAGCTGTAGGGGAATGTGAGCTGCTTGAAATCGATTGACACCCATCTCGATCTCATCTCATCACTATCACACGATGGACGCGACGAGATACTAAAAATCGAATGTAATTTCCTAGCATACATTCGTACTGCAGCTTTCACACAACACAATCATTACGATTGACGACCCAGAGGTACCACAGCCCAGAAAGCGGCAGCAATACCAAGAAAACGAGCTTTTCGTAATGTGAAACATTCAGAGCAAGACTTTTATTCAATTCAATTCAATTCCAACATCAAATTCTCATAGTGCACTTCTTCCGAGTTACAAGAAGAACCTGACCTTACATTACATTACTTCACATGTAATTTGTTCACACTTTTCAAACTCTATCATATTTTACATTAACAATGTTCGCTACAGTCGCTGTCTTTGTACCGAAAGATGTTACGAAAGCATTTGAAGCCTTGAAAGAACAAGACATTTCAAAGAACCCTTTTAGTACAAACAGTTCTGCTTCTCCCTAACATCAGAAATCTCAACAGAAGAATTAGAGAAGTGAGAATATATGATGATGATGCTCATAGCATACTTTTGGCAAATAGAAATTCTTGGAAGATGAGATGCCTCAGGATAGCATGTATGGATGGAATGTATAAAGTCTTATAGGTGCTGTAGTATATGGTGATTCCCATTTCCTACATATACATGCTGGAATATTACAACCTTCTTCAAAGGAAACAAGCGCTACTTAGTGCTTACACATACACAAACCTTTTCACATTTTATATTCGAATGTGGTACACACGATGTTCTACAAACACACTGAGCTAGAGAGAGCAGAGGTGCTGTAAGGGAATGATCGCCTACTGAATCATAGAATGAAAAGCTCCACACGAACTCCAGAAAAGATCTAAGTTCCTCCGTGAGCGCTGTTCTGTTGCAGAAGAAAAGAGCAAGAGGAAAATATAGATTCCGGTGGATTTACTTACTCAAACTAAGTTTGCTCAGATGTTTCTCCTAAATGATTTTCTTCTTTTATTTTCACAGATTTTCAAACAAAAGTAAAAACGACCCATCCATCCACTGAGCTCCGGTTTATGCACTTATATGAATTTCTCAATTTGTGCGGGTAATACCTATACGTAATGTGTTACATCAGGGCGAACTAGTTACATGCATTCTTTTTTAACTCACACTAAAAATTGCTTTAACAATTTTTCTGTCAGGAATCAGGATTTACAATCTGGTTACTTTTTGTTGGTTCCGAAACGATTTCAAGCAAATTGCTCCCGAAATAACCGCATTATCAATGCATGTGTCTACAAAATGGTATGGTGCGTTTATTTTTTTATAAGTAACTCCAGTAGCACCTCTCTGTACGATTTGCTTAATATTATATCTACGTAAACACGAAATCTATGTGGGTATGTATTACGACTAAGTTCATTGCTATTTTCAATCGTGTTAGATTTGGTGAGAAGGGAGTTTGTAAGCCAAATCGACAATGTGGAAAATCCTGGAATTTACATTTGAAAATGGTATTTGTAAGTAAAGTGGTGGCAGATAGGGCAGATGGAACACTTTGTGAATGATTCGCCTGAGTCTCAAGGAAGCACAAATCTGCAAAGACGGCAAAGTAAAGGGGAAAGGTACACAGAGTAGCCTATCTGTCTTTACTTCTTATCCAGAAGCGTTTTGGCTGTGATAACCATTATATAGATATTTCAGGAGTGCTATACATAATCGGTAGTGTTATACCAAGACCAGGACATGGAATATAGCTTATGTAGCCATGTACCACGAAGAACCAACAGCGTTTTCCGTTGCTGTAACCAACGCAGCAATCTTTCAATGCTACTGAAGCTAACAAACTGAACTGAACCCATGCAGGGTCGGCGAGACGGAATGGAAATGCCGCAATTCCTCTCCATTTCTTTTCAACACAAAACAACACTGGTACTCTTGTACTGTTAGTTAGGTACTCCACTCCATATGAACACGCGAACAAGTATATAATATATTATACACGAACAGAAAGCTCTGTGAGTCAGAAGAAACGAGTTAAAATTATATCTTACTTGAGTATATACCAATAGCATAATAATAATTTTATCACATTATTCCATTTATATCCTCCATTCTCATCCTAAGTAAAAGGTATTCTTATGCCCGGTCCACATAGTCATTTATTTTTGAAGACACAATCCTCCATTAAGCAAAGAACATAGAACCAGCTCAAACGACCGAACCGAAATTCAAACGAATCACACAGCAAAAACACTCAAGAAACTAAACTACTTATTTCTCCAGGATTTGTACACAGAAATGTTTTACTATCACTGATCCTATAAATACGACACAGGAGGAGGATGTTATCCAGGGGAAAAAGTCAAGGACATTTCTACATAGTAGTCTAGCAGCACTAGAGGATACTTTTAATGTTCAATGTTACGATCCTCCACCACGAGCACAACAAACCACTGCTGGGAGACAAATAGTGAAGTCTTAAAAACGAAAAGAAGAAGAAGAGGAACACACCGAGAGAGAGAGAGAGCAAGCATATGTGTATTACGAGCGGAAGATCAAATAGGCCCTTAAAGTTAAAGATGTGAAAGCCTTTTGATGAGTCTCATTGACAAGGTAATGGGAAATTCGATGAATAAATGTGTTGGTTAAAAGAGTGGAAGTTCCCGGAGCAGGAGAATGGATGAAATCGTGAGATTATATGTAGTGCCATTGCACGGCAGTAAAGAAAGACTTAACTTGGCTACTTCCAACCATCTACTAGTCCTCCACTATTGCCAATAGTGTACGACTAAACATCTCAAGTTAGGTATATTACTTGTGTCATTTGTACAGCTCTCCTCCACCTCTCTCAGTCCTATCTCTCTCTCTCTCTCTTTACGACGTATACTTAGTGTATAACTTTTATGCTCTTACCTATCTTATGTCCTGTGGCCAAGACGTGAATAGACCCACTAAAGATAAAATGTATGTAGGTAAACAGTTGAATTGTCGTCGTTTCTTGCCTTGCCTTAGCGTGAGACGTGTAGTTAATAGGAGACACAATGATTTTGTCTGTACAGACCGCTCAACGTTAAGAAAACAATATCTTAACAACTGCATTAGAGTTTGGAGAACATTGTGGGCTTGCTGTGAAGACTGCCTATTAGACAAACCCACATTAGAGATAGTAGTAAGTAAAGTAAGGTTTGTACCCGGGTATTAGTATTACATTTGCATGTGGCGTGGCTTATACTTAATGTCTGTGTGATGAAGGTACGTTGGAATAACTAACTAAATTTCTTTTGTATGCATGCATGGTAATTAGCTGGTAGAAAATTTTCTTTGTGTTGTTACTGTTTCTGGGTATAGTTACTTCGTTTTGGAAGAGTAGGTACCAGTTGGTGCTAACTTATGTAGAGCGTGCTGTATCGATAGAAATTCTATATCAAAGAAAGTAAAGTGAGAGCCAGGGAAATTTAAGAGTTGAAACTCACACCGAAAGGAAAGACGGAGCTTAATTGCATAATTTAATACACTGGAGGGATTCCCAACAAGAATTTTATATGTCTCTTCCACTTTCTATCGTTAAAATGGATTCTATCTACTACATAAGTAAGTACGTACACGCGTCTACTCAATATTACAAACCCAGTACACATTGCCACGACCAGAATCTTCTTTTACAACTAACTAAACTCATTCCCGGGTTCTATAAATCTAAAATACTTATGGGCAATCTACAGCAATAAACCCTGTACTGCAGTCTCCCGTGGAACACTTTATTCCTATACTTGTGTATTAAAGTACGAACATAGTAAAAGTGAATTTTATGTAAAACTGTAAAATTGTATAGTAAACCAAGTAAATTAGTAGGTATACCATTCAAATTTCAAAGTGAGACTCTTGAATTGGTCGAGAGTAGGTATAAGGAAAGAAACACTTGTCTTGCTTATGCTTGCAGCATGAAATATATTGTTATGCCAGGAGTGTTTAACTTTACAAAGTTAGAGTATGTAGATTGAAGAACATATATTACACTAGTATTAGTACTACGTAAATATAGTAAATGTTCCGTGTTATAAGCTTACTAAGCCAGTGGGTATTCAAACTAAATATATAGGTATGTGATATCCATTAGTTCTGTCTGCGACGAGCTATGAGTATTGATTGTTCCAATACTGCATTGGACCATTAGCTATATATAGTATACTTCTAATATTATATTATATATAACTTACGATTAGTTACATATTACACTAACAGTAGAATATACTGTATACTTTACATCTCATGTAATACACTTAGAGTGGTAAGGTTAAGATAGACAGGAGATATAGTTAGGCGGATAACTGTCGTACCTAATTCCTTTTAAAAGTCACGTCCAGTCAAGTCAAAAGGAAGCAGAAGCAGTTTTAGCCAATCAAGTCTGAACATACATAAGGATTGTCATAAAAGTATCTCTATGTAATTTGAGATATCTGCTGTACGGAATCTACAATGGAACGGGTAGGTTGTGTGTGGCAGTGATGTGACGTGATGTAATAATATTAAGGGAATCACAAGTAAGGCCTTTGCCATATTTCTAAAGGATAGCCAGCAATGAGCTTACCTACATTACCTAATATGACTGTAAATACAGAAAAGAATTGGCGATACGAGCAGCACAGAATTTTCACTTGCGACTATGTGTGACACACGAGGATTGAGTTGATGGAGTGACACAAGACTATTATATACACACTACACTATGAGATGAGGTTATTATTAAACTTGAGAGTGACACTGTGTTGTGTAGCACAGTCCTTTTAGAAAATTCTGCGAATGTGATTGTATTAGTGCACTTAGAATTTTTTATTGAAACGCAGACAGTGTACTACAAGCCATTAGAGGTTGAGGAAGAATATTACACGTACCGAAACGTATGTGCACTCTTTTTCACACAAGAGGAGGACGACGGATGTGAGGTTTGAGCTATTGGCGTGGTATGAGTGAGACTAGTCTATTTTCTATCACTGGCTCTTCTTTTATGGCAAAGAGACTTTCCCCGGAGAGAGAATACAGAATATCCTTAGATATGTATGTGTGTATGTGTGTGCCTTGGATGTACAAGTAGGTATGTGTATACATATAAGATGTGTGTAAACTACATACATACTTCCACAATATAACAGTATCCCGCTATTATTCGTACATGCAACTACTAGTCGCACGTAATTCGGGAGTGGGCTTTACTACCAAACTACCACCAAGAGTCAAGCCAAAGCTTCCGTTTTATCGGGGAACTCTTCCACGTACTACGGTATGTATGTATGCATTTAATGTATGAAAGTATTCTACTCAAGGCAGGACACCACATTTATACTACAGTAGCAGCAGAGCAGTCAGAACTGATGGTTACTGGCAGTGGCAGAATAAAATGCGTTACATTACAATGCAATACACTTGGCCTGGCCGGGGAAACGTGGCAATCGTAAGAGCAGTAGTGAGGCAAGTACTTTTACATATATTTATTTATATTATACTGATCTACTCTCCTTGGAGGTATATATACTCCTCTGTACAAAAATACATGTACTGCTCCCAATGTATGAACTATTTAAAACTTCGTTGCTTGTGTTTTTGTTGGTGCATTGTATACATCTATTGCATATTGCAGTATAGGTACGTACTTACCTAATACATTGTCATAGGTTTTTACAAATTACTATGTAGTCATATACCGTTCCAAGTTACTTTGATATTCCATGCAGAGCCCAGACGTATTTGAAAGGCTATTCTACACTGAAGTACCTATGCACTCTTGCTTGAAGTGAAGGTTGGGCTTTTGCTACTCGCTTTTATAACAGTCATACTACTATCTAACTATCCCATTAAATATTAGCACGATACAACTAGGGATAAAGTTATAGAAGAGAAGAGTGCAGTTGTTCACTTTATAGTAGCTGCATTATAAGTATAGAGAAAGAAGTGTGGAAACTTACATAAACTATATATTTATTTGTGTAGGATAAGTCTAAACTACTCGTTACTTAGAGAATCCTATTATGAAATACGAGGCTGTACATGCTACTTATATTTAGTAGTAGTAGTGATAGTAAAAACATAAGTTGGAGAGAACCAACATATTTGTACATATATCTTTCCTTTGATGCAGACAAAAACCCTATGTTGTTCAATTATTCACAACATCACAACTGGCTGCCACATCGAAGCATCCGGCATCGACGAAAAGACAAAAATTTACAGCTATGAATATTTCAAAATTCCAATTCAAATGGGACACACGAAATGCTGAGTTCACACAAAAAGTAAAAGCATTTTAGAGAGAGAGAGAGAGAGAGAGAAAGCAAATATAGAAATGAAATTGTTCATTTTCAGTGAGGGAAAGCAGGAGGTATAAAAAGAAGAGAGAGAGAAAGTGAAAAGTCTATTAATGTCTCAATCTTTTTTCATGTCTCATTCTGTAGTAGTGGAGCTCATGGCAAAGCGTGTTAAGTGTGAGGACTGCATACGAAATCGAACAGATGAACACCAACACAATTTCTAAGAGCAAAATCTTCAGATGATGATAGTAATTCTTCAACTGACTCTCGGCTGTTTTTTCCAAAGCAATAAAATCTCTCTCTGAGGTTTGTCTGTCTGCATATATTTTTGTTGTTTTGGTTTCAGCCACTATACTTACTTAGTAATACGAGGTTTTATTTATCCAATCCATTATGCGGTTTTATTCAGCACTATATATATTTTATATATAATACACTTTCACAACAGTCTTTGTAGTATCTGTACATGCCGACCTAATACACTCACTCAGGCTTCCTTTTATTATGCCCGCACCATTTTTATTCAAATGGAATACTTTCTACAGTAGTGCTCGTTGAAATGAAATGAAAAGAGGATACGCATGCAAATGTTAGATAGTAGACAGTAGAAGTACTCTGTGAATTTATCTTGGACTGCATTATATTATATTCGAGAAATGTGATGGGTGCTCATAAAATCTTTCGCAGTATACTGACTATTAGGTTGCCTACGTAGTAGGTATGAGTGTTTGTGTTGTATATGCAAAATAGAGTGGTACACAGACACAGACACTGCATTAAATTTGCTTTTGCTGAATTTTCTATATATATGAAACAGAATAACAACATTATATTATTTTCGCTTGTTTTTGTATAGTACCTACTACACTTCTGGTACAACTATTATCTATACTGTTCAGAGTGCCCTCAAAGTGCTAGCATGATTTTAAGTTGGACAAGTTGCAGTATTGTTGGTAGCATTGGAAACTCCCCACTGGAAAGTTAAGGAATACAGGGCGATATAATCATTACTGAAATGGCTGCATCAACAAAAGTCGGGTGTGCTTTCACCAATACTAAAATTATAATATACGACCTAATAATAAGTTTATAGTTTTCTCTATTTTATAAATATTGTATGTCTACTCCCAGAGACTCCTCCAGAGGAATGTTGCAACGCTAGAATAGGTAGAGCTATGCAATTCCGTTTTATTTGGGTCTGTAGACGAAATGGGTTCCTATTCACAATATGACTCTGGCTAACTAGATTTGATTTGATTTGATTTCACTAACTGGCTCCCTCACACAATCAGGTAAAATTATTTTCTCCGTGTGCTCCATTCCAGCTCCTGGCTAAATAAGTTCACGGCAATAAAAGCTGTGTACCACCGTGAGTGAACGAGTGTTCCAATCTCATTCGCACTAAAAAGGAAAATAATATTCCATGTTTCGCAACGGCTCTATATATTAGACAGTTGAATTGCACAATGTGGAAGAATGTGCTAGGCTGGTTTAGAATAGAATTTCCTTTGTATTTTAATGCCTACTACTCTATTACACTGTGTAGACGTATGTAGGTATATGTAAATGTAATAGGCGTTCCTGTTCTATGAGCGATGATGACGAGAGGCTTGGAAACTAATTAAACGTAACCTCAGAAAAGAGTCATTAGTTTAGTTAGCTAATAGCCACTGTTTTCTGCAAGAATCTACTACTACAAATGAAAGTACACGGAGAGGGAGAAAATATGTGCGGGAGAAGTCATTTCAACTTGAATTATTCAGCAAGAAACTTTTCTATTACTCAGGAATTCTTCCTATGGACTGGCATGAAAGAGAAAGGAGCTTATTGAACGGGTGCCTTTTGTGGGCTTAAAGTGGCACTGTTTGTTGACTAATTGTATGAAAATAGAAACCAAACCACACGAATCTTCTGGTACAGCTAACACTCTGTGGTGGAAGTGCCTACTACTAACAAGTTTACTTCAACACTCGTTTACTGTATGTACACACGGAATAAAATAAATAAACAGTCACACACACAGGAAACCATCGGTAAGGAAAAGACATACTGCCCTGGTGAGTTCCTTTCCTTTATGCCCTCCGTTTTTCTTTCTACATGCTAAATATTACTTGTAAATTCCCAAATCAATTGTTAGCACTCAACCTATATACGAAATTACTCAAATACCTATCCGTATGCAAATCTTATACATTTTTTATGCCTTCAGATGGGTACATAAACCATAGTAGTGCTGTTATCATCATTGGTTTTCTTACAAAGTAGCTCTGTGAGACAGGTTCATAAAGAAATATGGGAACCCGTTTGCATTATTGCATTACTGCGAGAGAAATGATTCATATTATGTGTATGTGAATGGATTATGATTTGAGAAAAGAAAGGTGTACGTTACTCACGACGAGGCGATGCGATGGCCAACTTACGTTATATAGTATGCAGATTGCTAACATGAAGTCGCCATGCATGGTTCGTACCATCAACCCATATTACAGAATATTATATGAACTTCATACGTACTCACATTCAGCTGCATCATAATAATAGACTTAGATCGATAGCCCAGTCAATTCAAACTAAACGAAACTAGCAGAAGACTCGTAGAAGCTACTAAAATACTATTTTTTCACGACACACATTAAAACTATTCAACTGACACGCAAGATTCTACATTGAATGTACACACTCTATCTGATAGACCATATGAAAATACACCATGCATACGTTTGCATATTCCACTAAAGTAAGTTACCTACATTATTACTCCAACTGCTTTATATTCCTTTCACTTTTGGTAAACCAAAGGAAAGAAGCGTTCCTATGCATTTCGTTAAAATAATGCATTAGTATACTCGCTAAGGGAAAGTTCTTACTCAACTCAATTTTCCCTGCCACACTCACATCAGTTTCAACATGATTCAACCCAAGTAGTCTTTCACCAAACTGTCATTTATTACATAGATATGTGCAATATGAACATTCTATTATTACGTGTCATGCCTAGCCTACATGGTAGCTCTAGCATGAGCCAGTGTTTATTTTCCTTAGTCTTTTACTAGAACTATAATAATAAGTCTACTGATATGAGTCGAATATATGTAGGCTTTTGATAATATATAGAGATGTCAAACGAACTATATAGCTTAGATACACCAATGCAGTAGTACCTAGTTTTTTACATGATAAGTCTTGCTAGAAGCACTTGAGTGTGTTTGAGAAAAACTGTCTTGTATTATAAGGAGGAGCAGTAGTAGTGGTTGTACTTTGTATAGAGACTCTCACAGCGTGTGTGTAAGTAAAACTATGTGAGTCTATTTACTAAAGTACAGAGTCCAGACGAAATAGGAGTGAGACTGTGACATATAAAATTCAATAGTGTGTCCTTATGCTTACAGAACTGAAGCACACTGCTATGTATGTGCCTATCTACTTTATACTACTAAGTTTGTGTTTGTTAGTCTTTCTAGCAGAAAAACTTGACGCAGAAGTGTATATAGCAATGTGTAGTTGTGAAATAGCTTTTAACCAAGAGTCAAACCTTATGCAGGGGTGGTAGTGTGGTAGTAGTAAGTACAATGTAAGAAAAAAAGGTCCAAAACTCACAAAACGGCACATAGGAACTGCAACTTTGACTATAATTTTTGCTTTGTGTTGCGTTAACTTAACTATTGCAAACTGTGTGCTTGGCAGTACTTTTCTATTAGGTATGCACATTATAAGTATTACATATAGGTATATTGTAGTTTGCTTTTCTATATAAATAAATGTTATATAACATTCCAAGAGCATAACATTCTCTGCCGCCAACAACGATTCACACAAGCAATGAAAAGGCGGACGAGTTGATGGAGCATTTAGAGCAGTAGTAGTAAGTAGAATACTTATATATTATACAGGCAAAAAATGCTTTGCTTTTGTCGGGAAAAGGGATGAGAGGTATTTCTCCCTTGCTCTATTTGGTTTTCTTTTTGGTCTTTGCTTTTCATGCTCTCTGCGGTATACTCTACAACAGTCAAGGCTCAAGGAGTCCCATTGCATTGTCGTGTTCAGCAGTTCAGCTATTGTGGAAGAACAAATTAAAGGGTGGATGGATGCTCTACGTCCTGAAATCTGTGTGCGATCGTTTTTCTTGGTGAGCATGGATATAATTATGCTTTTCTCCAATTACAGACTTGTATGTATAGGAGTGGTACTAATGGTTTAGAAAACTACTTGAAAGGTGTACACACAGAGACATATTGAATCTAGCTGTAATGGGAAGTCTACGTTGCATATACAGGAACAACCAGGACAAGTAACTTGATAAGATTGTGTGTTTAGTGTAAAGTTATGTGAGAGAGTGAGTGAATGTGATTGTTTGGAGAGAGAGAGCAAGTCAGTGAGCAAGTAAAGTTGGGAGAATAATTTCCATATCATGTGCATGTAAAAGACAGATTAGAGAGCTATTTAAAGAAAGACGTGCAATGCAGCACAACAGTTGCAGTTACACACATTAAGAGTAAATTAAGAGTCGAGCCGGGCAGTCAAGCCTGTCCATGAAGGAAAAAGTTTGAAAAAAGTTCGTATACGGTAACTCGACAAACCTGGGAGGTTTCCGGCTCCGATAGTATGCGGTTGTGCCCGTTTCAGGTTGTAGAAGAAGCGTTTGCTCTTCCACAACTTCGCCTACATCGCTACTCGTTTTATTGTCCTTCCAAGACATGTTGATGAATTCGACTGGCTATTGCCCGGTCCTGTGCGTGCTTACCAAGTAAATCGTGTGTGTATGTAACAGAGAGACTCGTTTTGACTTGTATCGACTGCTGGAGAGAGGTTTATTGTAGTAGTAGTGGTGGTGGTGGTGGTGATGATGGTACAGTATTATGGTAATGGTCAATATATGGATATTTTACGGTCAGTTGAGTGAGGTGAATTATGAATGAGTTGCGGTAGAAGTAGTAGAATGGGTACAGTACAAAGATAATAATTTAGTGGATTGATTTATTTCAGGGGAAGGTGGCTATGTACTAAAAGATTCTACTGTATTTGCTCAAATATGCGTGGTGGGAATGACAACACACAGAAAGTGCCTCTAATAAATAGTTAAATTATATCCTTGCTTGCTTTCTTTCCCTATGTCTACAATTATTCTCTTATACGTATTCCTGTACTTTCTACGATACTTTCTACGTTCTTTCTCTGCTTTTCAATATCACATTCGCAAACCTGTATTTATTTTTAATCTTAAGAATTCTAATAACTACGGTTAAGATTTAAGCTGTCACTGTGTATTTTATAGGTAATCTTACTGCACTATTTTTTCTTGTCTATTTTTATGTAGAGTCTCTATACTTTCAATAATTATAGGTAGCTAGTTCTTTTTACATCACACTCAATCTCATCTTCCTTTCTGGACAATTGGACTTTTTAAATTGAAATGTATGTATAGAGGTATGCATTACGTGTTTCATATGCAAACATATATTATTAGCTTTGCTAGACATTTACAAGAGGACTATTGGACAGATTACATCACAACCACAATAAAGAAGGATACACACAGCAAGTCGACAAGACAACATTGATGACGACAATGGCAACAAGATTGCTTTTTCTACAACAAGAAGCTATATCGTATTATAATCTTGCATTCAATTGTCGTTACAAAAGTGCGTCTAGGGAGTTTCTGTTGTTACCCATTGCGAATCTTTTGCATTCATTTCATTTCTTCAAGAAAAGGTTCACATAGAATGACAAAGAGCAGATTATTAGGTCAGGAAAGTGAAATGGTTATTTTTGACGGATGATGGTGACATTAAGTAAGGCATAGGAAGGACAGACTCATTTCATGAGGAAAATCGGATGAAAAAGTACAGGAAGGTTTCATTTTAATAAGAATGCCAGGCAGCTAGGCAAAAGTGAGAGACAGGTCAAATTGACTTGGTGTGCGGGATTAGAAACATCTTTACAAATCCAAGTGGGGCAACAACATACTATTATAATGACATAATCACAATAGTGTGGTGCTATACACTTTACTATGCTGTGTTTAGTTTAAGCGTGACTTTGTTCCTCGGTTCGTTGCAGTATTGACATAATAAAGTACATTAGTGAGAGTGACTAGCCCAACTAATCGATGGTGCGGTCAACTAAAACCGTCAACAGCCCAATCGATGTTTTCCTATCCAATTGTTTGTTCTACGAGTGTTAGTAATAGAATTAGTTAGTGTATTACTTAGCATGTACTAGTGCAAATTACTTATTACTCCAAAATTTAAAGTATTTTCTATCCTGATGCATAAATTTCTTAATTAATTGCGTCACTATAAATACTTTGCTTTACTAACTATTGTACAACTATTGTAAGTGTAAGATGGAAATATAAGTTTGTGTCTTTGCTTACGTGTAAATTAATGATTAGACGAAATCAGTGAAAGGAGAAGATAAATCTGGCTAGAAAGAGAACGGAGCTGACAGATTCAGTCTAAAAGACTGCGACGGACTGATTAGAGGAAAACGAATGCTCTTCGCTCGATTGAGATCAATTGAATCGTATGTCTACACTGAAACTCATCCTTCTTTAGCTATTCGTCTTTTCCCCTGTGTTAAGTATCCCTACTACTCTACGTAAATATATACCTTTAGCATAAGATGCCTTGTATTACACCCAATTATTGATAACGTACTATCTATATATAGTATTTATATAGCAGTATATATACTTATATTAATAAGAATAAGAATCTTATACTAAAGCTGAATGAATTCTCTCGAATACTAAATATTTCTACGAGTATTTTTCTATTGCTATATTAAGTAGGTTTGATGATTTGATGATGATACGTTTAAGTTTCTATTTGGTTGAGTACATATAGTAGTAATATGTTTATGTGTGTTCTATTGAAGCGTTTCTTGTCGACTGATCTGATTTCATTTGATATTTCCTATTGCTTTTGACTGTCTACAGCTCATTCTGAATACATGAGAGAAAGTGAAAAAATGAAGTGTAAAAGAGAAAGCAATACTTTGTGAAAGGAGGGCGTGTGAGTGAGTGAAGAATACAGTGGTATAATTTCAGAGGAAGAAGCAGCAAATCGGGGACAGCAGCAGTAAAATATTTACAGGAGGAGAGCGAAACACTGCGGCCAGTTTATAGAAGAAGTCCAAACAGGAAACCACGTTGAATATTAGTATAGACAAACACTGGAGGAACCGTTGTTGCAGTACAAATGCTACTACACTACAACATACAGAAGAGTATCAGGGCAGAGTACAAGTAGTCGAAATACAACAAATGTGGCTTGTGTAAACAGAGTGGCAAAATACTCACAATGTTAAAGTTTGTGAATACACTTTACAGTTTTGCTTGTAGTTGTAGTAATAGTCAAAGTACAATAGGACAATCCCTTCGTTCCGTCCGCAGTGGTAGTACAGTACATAATAGTTGAGTAGAGTTTAGTGCCAGAATGTAATACGGTTGCATGTATCTGTTGTAAGTGTAAGTATAAGACAGAAGTATAACGGTGGTCGTAGTGGCAAACGAAGAAAATCGCCGCAACTTTTGTGTTTAGCAGACTGACTGCTCTCTTTGGTTATTATAATGTTGAAGAAATTGTATAATGCTATAAGCGTTTTGTATAATATGGAGTTGGCGTTGGTTTTCGTATGTATATATGTAGAGCTACAATTTACTACAACTACTACGGACCCACGAAAACGGAAGCAACAAACTTGCAATAGTTTTATATATACATATATGTAAGGAGTAGAGAGAAGTGAGAGAGTTCTATGAAAGTCGAGGAACGTTCGTACTAAGTACGCGGATCCAGTTGGTTGAGACTGAGACTGACTTTTTGGCGAGAACGAGATTGGCGCACAGTTGTATTGCTGCAGAACTGTTCCTCTGCAATGCCGAACCGAAACTGACGTGCCGGTGTGTCATGAGCGCCCCTTTAAAGCACGTACCAACAAGACGACATGTGCATTTCCCATTCCCGAACGAATTTTCTTTGCTTTACCATGACTCGAGATGACTTCGTTTGACTTGACTGGCTTCTCTCAAAATTTTCTTTACTAACATCACATTCATACACACACACAGTCACAGTACAACTTACTGCCTACAGCTTCGACCTCGGGCACTTTCGACCGAATAGCAACCAAAATCTACGCAAAGTCTACACCACCAGTACGTAGGCAACTTTAGAAAATACTGCATTGACGATCTTGCCCCAGTTCTATATTCATCCACACTGCCAACGTAACCAACAGTCCAAACTACTTTTCCGTCTCTCACTCTTCTCTCCCTTTTGTTCTCCCTTTCCATTCATTCTGCCACTTGCATTACATTTTCTCAAAGCGTCGTCTATACACTCGCAATGTATACACAGGACTCGTTTCATGCACACAGTGCACACAAGATGAACTGCTTTCTCTATTCAGCCACTCCACTCTTTTGTACTTACAGCAGTATGATACGATTGACCACGAATTAATTCAATCACTGAATTTCACTCCGCACTCAGACACAGCAACCAAAACCAGCTCAATATGCACAAAGCCTTGTCTGTCTCATTAATTAACTCAGCCTACAAACAAACTGCATAGTATACATTACACAGGACAAAATTAACCAGTTCACCATTTTCAAAGTTAATTTATTCATTCATTCGTAGTATGTATGTTTCCTACAAGGAAAACGAGAAAGCATTTGTAATGTAATGAAAGCGTGTAGATGTAGAGAGAACAGGTCTATATTTAACAAATAAACATTACCATAAAAACAACACAACACACCTTTTCTATTATTAATTACAGACTACAGTAATGAGAAGTAGTCGGATTTTATTTCACATGACACAATTTCGACATCATATAGCAGTGAGCGTACACGCACGAATACAAATTAGCTATTTATTACGAGTACTTACATTTAGCTTAAGCTGTAATTTATGTTTCAACGGGCTTGACCCTTTAGTTAAATAGGAAACGCTCTATTTTAACAGTTACATTCTTATTCTTAGTCTCTAATCTAACAAATATAGTAACAGTTTCTTCCATATGCAATTGATTTAGATATACTGTATTATAATTATTATAAGCCAATTTTGCTGGACATTTTTGATAACATCAGAACTAACACATTAGTTACAATTTACAATGTCACACAGTAATCATGTGTACTTTACGCATGCATGTAGAATGCTATAATATCATTATTTAGGTACTATAAATCAAAAATCATTTTAATTTATTTAAATAATTATTATTTAAATAAAAGTTACTATCAATATAGTTAATGTGGGCGTAAGCAAAATTTAAATTTGGGTCTTCTTGATTTCAGGAAAAAATTCGAAAATACATTCATATAGATTTCTATTCTTCACAACATTCGTTCATAATACCTATTAATTTAGTCATCACAAGTCGTACACTTATCTATATCTTCGAGGTCTAGCTTCTCGTCTGCGAGCCGGAGTTGCAGTCGTGCTTCCTAAACTAAACATGGGACCAGGTTGCTGTCCTTGCATTCCAGCCGTGAAATTTGTATTTGCTTGCGCTGCAAAGTTAAATCCTCCTGAAAAAGAACAAATTATTAATTTATATTATATTATTACTTAGCGAAAATTAATTAACTTTAAGGCAACAATTAAAATAAACTGCCTTCATTTACCTTGGGGCGATTGTGGCTGTTGTTGACCAAACTGAAACAATCCAGGTGCACTTGAGGTATTAGCATTGTTGTTGTTAGTATTAGGATTAGATTGACCGAATGCAAATCCTCCGCCCTGGGGCTGGGCAGCTTGCCCTTGAAAATTAAAAGTGCCACTTGGTGAACCGAATCCAGGCTGCACAGTTGTTGAGCCAAATGCTGGTGGATTTGATGTAGGTACGGATGACCCAAATGCTGGTGGATTCGATGTAGCTACAGATGACCCAAATGCTGGTGGATTTGATGTAGGTACAGATGATCCAAATGGTGGAGGATTAACATTTGTCCCCCCTGATCCAAATGCAGGTGGATTTGTAGACCCAAACATTGGTGGATTGGATGTAGTTGTAGACGAACCAAAAGTAGGTGGGTTTTGTCCAGTGTTAGATGAACCAAAAGCAGAAGGATTAGATACATTGGGAGAACCGAAAGTTGGTACATTTGCTCCAGACGTCGAAGATCCGAAAGCAGGAGGAGGATTAAATCCTGAAGATGTACTTCCAAAAGCTGGAGGAGGGTTTGTTGTAGTTGAAGCAGACCCACCGAATAAATTTGTAGGCGCCGGAGTGGTGTTTGAGGGAATGGAACCGAAATTAAAAGATCCGGGATTTGATCCAAAAGATGTGTTAGCATTCGGCTGTTGTCCAAATGAGCCAAAAGTGTTATTATTTTGAGCTGGGCTTCCAAATCCTGGATTCTGGTTGAGATTGGGTTTAAACATAGAATTTGCAGTGGGTTGATTAGTAGATGTTTGTCCAAATGTGACAGGAGTATTGCCAGTAGATTGGGTATTAGAGGACTGTCCAAATGTTACAGTAGCACTGCCTGTTAATGAATTGGCAGAAGATTGATTATTAGTGGTTTGCCCAAAAGTAACTGGGGTACTGCTAGATAAAGACTGTCCGAAAATATTACCCCCC